>JAGDQP010037573.1:0-18561 GCA_022664845.1 Lepisma saccharinum | reverse complement strand
TAGGTGGGTATACGCCTCGCTCGTTGTAACAAATCCTTTCGCTTACTAACCCATATATATACCTGCGTATTTCATAAATTTTAGGTGGGTATACGGTGATGCATAAATTTTAGGTGGGTATACGGCGTATAACTTCCATTACATCCCTGGTTACACACATATTACTTTTCCACGTAATCACTAAAGCGATTGAGATATTTATCAGACCACCGGACCAACTTATTGGTGTCGTCTTGGTAGAAATAATGTTCCTGTTTATTGAACCACTTCACGTCAGCTGTCCTGACTTCATCGTTGGACGAGAAACCATGTTCCAGACAAGTGCGCTTTCAGCTGAAGAAAAAGGGAAAAAGTCACAAGGGAGCCAAGTCGGAAACCTTGCAAGTACTGTTGAGTCAGAGGGAGGTAGTGTGAGCTATGGCATTGTCATGAAAGAAAATAATACCCTCACTCAACATGCTTGGGAGTTTGCGTCTGATGGCTCATGTAACCTCGTGAACGTGGCACATAACCAGTCCATGCTCTAGCGAGTCGCCAGGATGACATCCGTCGAATCGTCGTACTTCGACGGCAAACCAATTCTGCAAGCGTCTCGCTATTGAATGGACTGCTTGCTACTCAATAGCGATAAATATAAAGTTGTCGAAACTCGCCCCTCGTATATGGCGCCGTTTGTTGTACCTCCGGTTAAACCAATTACTTACCTACTATTTCATGCGTTCACACAATGTTCGTTGCATTTTTTTTCTAATCCATCCATGTATATTGTAGACTTATATAGACCATCCATGTATCACTTATATAGACCTATCTAAGGGAAAACAAATTCAATCATTTATTATCGACGAAACAAGTTACGCTCTCCCCTTAGCCCAGTAGCAAACAAACGTGTTTTGAACTTTGATATTTTGTTTACTTCATTGATTAGCCATTATTGGTTGAAACAAGTACGTTTAATTTTAAATTATATTTCAAGAAAGACTTGATATTGTTGCTAAGATGTTCGTTTGACTTGGATTCGACTGTTATTTTCAACTATGGTACAGATTTCGTTTCATGGGATTCTTCCTAATTTAATGGAATAAAATTTGAAATTAAAAGCTAATTGAATGCCATTACTATTAATTTGTGTCCCCTTTGGCATGTTGAAAACACGTTGAACTACAATCTATATTTCAACGAAAATTTGATTTCATTGATAGGACGTTTATGTGACGTGTTTTTAACTATTATATTGAACTATGCCCTAGATTAAATTCATATGTGTCTCCAAGTTAATTGAACAAAAGTTGTGCTTAAAAACGAATATAATAAAATTAGCTACGTTTCTCTTGCTCTCATTTGCATATTGAAAATAGATTCAATTTTAAACAGTATTTCAACGAACATTTAATTTCGTTAAATCGGGCATTAATGTGAAGTGTTTTCAACTATGGCATAGATTTAGCTTTTTTCTGAGGTGACATATTACATTGAATTGAATTATACATTGAATTTTATTTAATTCCTTTAGGCATCTTAGGCTACGGTGGGGATAGGGGAGGGAACCCCAGTAGCACACATGACCCCCAATGTTTTTAACATTTATTCTTATGTTGCCAATCGTTGCCCTAATAGATTTTGACTAAATAAATTGCTGCCCTTTTAGTAGGTTCTCTTACGTGACACTACTCATGATAACATTTTATATTTCATAAGCTGTATGATCTCCAATTATGAATTTCTGTCAAAGTAGTAAAAGAGTCTTATAACAAATTTTTTAAAACTAAATTTTGGTGACTAATTCGGGCCGAGCACCGAGACTGAAGGAATCGACTGTCTCTTCCCCAACTCACCCGCTCCCTCCTGCCATAATAGGATCTAACCCGGTTTTAAGAGACTGTGTGATAGAGAATCTGGTATTAAATGTTTACTGAAGTGAGCCACAAAGTCCAAAGGCTTGTATGTCTTCTAGTAACCCTTTGCTTACGTATGCAGTGAATGTATACAGCCTAAGACAACAAACAACAATATTAAGCTCAATTTTGTGTGGTTAAACCATTTCACATTTCCACGTCAAATTATTTACACTTTGTTGAGCCTTACGGAAATACAAAGAAAACTAACATTACTCGTTGTAGCAGATTTAGGATCTGAAACACTTTAGTTATTGCAACTACCATATCTGTACTTAAGTACGACTGTGTTTAACAGTATCTTCTACAAGTGTCTCACCACCATGGGTCTTGGTACCTTTACAATATAATATCATTGTTCAAAATATTTACTAGTATTAATCTGTAACAAATTATTAAAATCTAATGGGCACATAATTTCGGACAAATAAAAGTTTAGAACTTCTGGAAAATACATAAGAACATTATGTACAGAATTAATAATGGTAACCATTAAAATCGTGCAATGTATAATCAATTTATTTTAATTGTGGAAAGAAATTAATGATTCAATTGTCTGGAAATCTCAGGTTTCTAAAAGAAAGAGAGGGAAAAGGGCTTTTCCTGAGTGTGGAAAAGAAGTAATGTACCTCCCACGACATCTGCGGTGCTCACATAAATGGAATACCGAAGATGCAAGAAATGTTCGTTACAGTCTACCGAAGAAATCCAAAGACAAAATGAAAATACCACACAAGGTATGTTTCATATAAGGATGCCGCTCTAAAGTATTACGTTTAGATCATCACTTGATAAATAAGCACAGTTTAAGAAACAAGGTCTGGATTATTACTTCACTTTAAGGCAAGCGAAAAATATGGACAGGTTAGAAAAAGTAAGCGCAACAAAAGAGGGTTAAGTAGTTCCAGATAACTGCAACAACTGTAGATCTATAGATTTTAAGTTCGAAAATATTTGGATCAACTTTGACTCATGGTTGGGTTCCATTGATGGGTCTATGTGCAAGAAAAGAAACAGACAACAACATGTAAGTCAATCTAAGAAAATCATGAAAGAAAGTCAAATAGCATCTCTAGACGTGATTAAAGAGGGCATCTCAAAATTCAGAACTTTTTCACCCAGCAAAAGGACAAAAACGAAGCTGGGACTGTGACGTCCTATATGGATTCCTCGAAAAGATTCTTGAAGTTCCTTCTCCAAACCAAAAAGCTGGAATTCAAAGAATACGAAGAAGTCATAGCTTTCATGCAAGAGTGGGTGAAATCATTGCAACCACTTAAGTCAAAGCGATAGTTGCAGTAAGAAATAAAGGATAGGTCTAGTGCCATCTCTTCAAATGAAATAACACAGTTCACGTCAAGTTCCGTGGCGAAAAATGAGGAGTGTTTATTAACAAAAACCCGTGATCGGGAAGTCTCACTGTCAGTTGCCGAGCATTCCTTGGTACGCAATTACGTAATCCTCACGCTAATGCTTTGTACAGCAAAACGCCCCGGAGCCATTATTAACGTGACAACTGAAGTGTTTAAGAAAGTAATTATGGTACCAATAGCGCCAAACGAATTGGAAAACACCGAACATTGTAAGGAAGCAGGCGAAACGTATGTTCTACAAGTTTATGAGCATAAAACAGCAGCGGTAAAGGGACCAGCCCAAATGTGTATTACCACGGAAACAAAGAATCTAATTGAAATATACATTGAACGAGTGCGGCAAATTTAAACCTGATCAAGTGATCATGATTATATTTTTGTGACAGATTCTGGTAAACAGCACAGCGTCAGTCATTTTACATATTGCATTCAACAAATTTGGAAATTGGCTGGATGCACAAAACCGATTACGTCAAGAATATTCAGGAAAATTGCAGTGAGCATAGTACATTCGAAGGGCCCAGAACTGAGAGGGAACTTGGCGGGACTAATGTCTCATTCGATTACAACAGCTGAGAATGTGTACAGGTTGCCCTCACAACCTGAAGAATGTGCAGCTACCCCAGCCGCGCTGAGCGATCTTCTGAAAGAACCTTACCCTCAAAACGAAATATTATTGACCGAGGTTCCGGCACGTGGCGCTGTAGATATGCCAGAGGTAAACCATGGACGGCGCTTTTTTCAACCAGTAGATAGAGACATTTTGTCTAAAAACTTTCAAACTAATATCAAACAAGGAGTATTGTCAAAGATTAGTGAAATGAATTCAATTATTGAAGATAACGCCGAATTACAAGAAATGGCTACCACCCGCAAGTGTCCAAATCAAAAGTTGCTCGGAAAGTGTGGGACAGCGTGATGGTGCTAATTCAAAAGAGAAAAAGACAAAGTGGGTTTCTGAAATGAATTATTTTGTGGGACAAATTATAGTGTAAACATTTGATAGACATGAAAGGTTTACAAGATTAGAGGTAAAACGTGAAAAGCAGTGCAATTTGAAATAGTTAATGAATACATATCGTCATATCGATGACAGTTATTAAAGTAGGTAGTTTTTGAATTTATAGAGAAAAGTGTTTGAAAATAACTGGTTTTTCAGGTTCTAACTCCAAGTTTGCTCTCGAAATGCCATACGTTGAACGGAGTACAATGCAGTGTAGTGTAGCAACTGAGATAAATAAACAATAGTTTGTTTTGTAAGATATCAAATTTGTGTAAGATGTTTTCGCAAATGCAATAAATTGTATGATAAACATGGTTTATCATGTTCTTAGTTTCAAGCTCATCATCGAATGCTATACGTTGAATTGAGTACATTTCAATGTAGTTAGATGAAATGTAATTCAAAGAATATATTATGTAAGTGCAGTGTTTTTGTATATGTGTATGTATCTAATATATAATGCCGTGTTACATAGCTGTAAATTTGTTGCAAAGAACATATTCAATTTTTTGTTTAAGAAATAATGTCAGTATACTGAAACAGAAGCAATAAATTTCTCTTCAACTATTTTTTGATAATTGATGATATCGGTGTTAATCGTTTATGTTATAGTCATGTCAGAACTTAGATAAATAAATAATAAAATATCAAATTATAAATTTGTTTTTTTTTATAAAATATCAAATTAGAGGATAAATAGATGTTTTGATACATGCATAAAATTGTAATGGTTTAATATTGTTATTATTGGACTAAGTTTAATAAGCTTTGGCACAAACTGACATTTGTGTTTCTTTAGAAAGCTTTTAGAAACAAACGATCATGGAATATCTGATTTTTTACCTGTTTAAAGTTGTTCAATGGTACATTTTACCTTTTTAAGTCCTATTTGTGATTAAATACGGTAAAATAATAACATAAAAATAGCTTTAAAGAGACAGTTTTAATAAAGAATGCAATAAAAAGGGAAAATATTATTTTTATCATAACCTTATGTACAGTGCACTCAGCACTAGAAAATAATTTTAAAAGCAATTTATAACTTCCAACACTTATATGAACAAAACGAAAATGGTGGGAGCTAATAGAAAATAATATTAATGCTGAAATGTATACTATGAGCGTTTGGTGCTTTTATTTTGAGTCATATAATGTTTAAACCGTAAATTGAATTTAAAATTATTTTCGACTTATGACAGGCTCTTCTTTTCCATGGCCTACTGCCGTCCAGGAACAGTGGGAGAAGCCGGGAATTCTCTCGCAAAACCGCACACGAGGTGTGGAAGATTTTACCTCTCTCAAAATAGGAAAGCTGTAAATCTCTCCTGTAAAGGTTTCAACTCCCAGGGTGCTAGTAACATCCGGGTACACCCAGTACAGTTTGCAATATCGACCGAAGCTAAATCCGTTCTCTTGTCCAGGAGTCAGGAACTCAATACTTTCCAATTAATAGGTTTCCTTCTATTCCCCGTGGTTGTGAAAAGCGTGAAAAATATGTAGATGGTAATAACCTGGCAACCCTGCTCGTTCGCGATGATCGCTGGTTAAAATTAACACAGCTGATAACCCTTCGAAATCGTTTACTCAACTCCAACTCCGAAAATCCAAATGAAAGCAACCGACAATGCTCTCAATACCGCCTCTCGTCGTAACTATCTACCCTTTCCGCTATTCGTCGAAGTATGCCGGAAAATACGAAACGTTAATACTTTTCTCAGAGAACAAACATGTGATAAAAATGAAATACTGTACGCAAAATCGTTCCGTTAATTCAATCAGATAGTGAACTTAAAGTGATTTAACGAAAACACAAGGCAATAATAAAATACCTAAATAATTGGAATGTAATTATTATTACGACAATGGTAAGATACACTGACCAAGATTATTCCTTTTACCCTGAAGCAATAGAAGTCTTTCAATAACTTAATACTCATCCTTGACTTCGACGTATACAGAAAAAGACATACTCACATATATCTTACAACTCATATCAGTTCACTAATTTAAAAATAAAAAACACAGGCATGCATTACATTTAGTACAATTATTGCAATTCGAACTGTTGTACTTATTTTACTACAGTACTAATTATAAACTACCTCTTGATGCCTGGCCACGTCTTATGTTTATCTTTTAATTTTAATTGGATGGTCTCTTCCTAAGAATCGACTAAGTGGACTAAAACGAACATAAACGCTAATCCCGACCTTGGACAACTCTCGACTACGACCAGAAAATATGACACCAGAACAATATATCTTGCCAGAACCCCGATCAACCTCCTCCAAACTGCTTTCTACAATTCGGACACAAATAAACGGCATCAACAAAGAATATCAAACCGGCTTGTTTCGACAAAAATCTTAAAAAATAAAATATGCGCCCGACTAGTTTCCTTATGAAATTCTTGGTAACAGTGGTTCTATTACTCAAATAGAGAATTCTTTTAGCCAACCACTTTCAACTGCATGCCTTAACATAAAAATAAAGACTCACCTAGACACTTAATACACTATTATTAACCCACATAAACTTGTATGTATAATCTTATACAACTGCAGCAAACTTAACTGTGGGCAGGTACACATGTCATAAACTCTACACTCAGCACCCTATTGAATGTTCTTTCTCATCCGATTATTGAAACACGAATTTAGGCACATAAATCTGCTTTTCAAAAATTATTTAATTAGCTATATAAACTGTTAACATGAGAATAATATCACCTTTTCTGCTTTACCCTTACATACAAATCGTTACATTTCCGCGAAACTGTTACAGTTCCGTCTTTCTTAATACAACATCATATTGTAGATTTACCACATATACGAGTGTCAGTGTCTTTGGATTATCTTGAAAATACGTTATGTATAACAAATCACCTTCTTGGAAAGTTATAAAATTTAAATTCCTGTCCCAAAGATATCAAAGCCTACGTATTAACTATGTTGAGCAAACACACCCACATTGGTTTGAGTCACTGTACACACAATTGATTCCTTAGATTCGTTCCTTATATTGTCAACGAGTCACTCTTATGCTAGTATCATAAATTAATGTACTTACTTGCGAAGCACCACAAGGAAAGAGTTTACTACCATACTTCCTATATTGTGTAGGGGGCTTTGTAGGTTTCCGGGCCTCTGTGATGTTCCCCAGGTTACCTGTGCTTCTTGACTCCTTTAGTCCGTCACAGTTCAACCGGCCATCAACTATTTCCTTAACTGCACAGCCAACCCGCTTTGGAGAATTTTCATATCCCAATAGGGAGCTTGTCGGTGTCCGGGCCTCCGTAACCTGCCCCTGGAAAATCTTGCTAATACTATTAATTCAGTACATTACGGTTCAACCGGCCATCACCAATTCCTCTATCAGCTCCAATTCTTTGCATCGATGTTTACGGGTAAGGATACTTTTATTTCCTCCACATCGGCCACATATAACTGACTGACACTTACATTCATCCTTAATTATTTTGGTGTCACTTTATTTCGCTTAGCACACAACTACTTACTTCGGTATTATTAATCTTCTCAGCTAATTTCGTTTCATTGAAAATGTAGCGAACATCGACAATAACGACCTCGTACGTGAGGTGTCTTCACTTCAAGGCCTATATAGTCCTCAAGACTCTAATTAATTATGTATACTTACGTACAGGATATGTTTTTTATTGAGATCCCCAATATCCTCTTTCTCATGTACAGAACACTACAGTAGCTAAGCACCATAACCTATCGCGATCAACTCGCCATGTGCTTCCCAATCCTGCACTTTCCATATCACAGCACAGTATATTACTAGGCCACTGACAGTTGATTATTTTGTTGTCATAGTACGGTAATAACCTCAAAGCCACTTTACTAGGAATGATTACTAACGAACATTTTTTTTGTTTCACTAATATGCAAAAATATCGGCAGGATATTATGTCACTCCACTACTTCAAGGATTCTAACGCGATCTAGCCGCCAGATCCAGCAACTCAGCTCAAGTAGCAAAGTTACTACCTCTTGACTCTCAGCGAGCCCAAATCCTAGTTTAGTTAATATAATAAATGACCCGACATAGAGAAAGGTTCTGCTATTGCTGACCTCCTCATATGGCGCTCGGACGGGCTAAGAACTTGAACCGTTATTTACTTCTATGTACAATTTCTCATATAAGATCCTGTGACTTATTCCCAATCGACCAACGGACTCATCCACCTTGAGCGTCCATATATTTAAATATATTATATACCCTATTATACTAACATCACATATTTGTTTTTTTACTAATATATGTCTACCTTTACATCATCTTACAAGGAAATAATCAACATTATGAGCGTTATATTTTAATACCGAAAAAGTTTTTAACTACTTAAAGCCGACCGTAGTTCTACTATCTGTTTGAATCCAACTATACATCCTAACATCCACCTTTTACAATAGATAACTACCGCCATTACTAACTGGCTAACAGGACACATAACTCAAACTGACTCGAGCCTCATTATTTTGAACACACCCTACTCTTTAGTGGTCAATGTACCTATTTGCGTAATCCTCCATCTCACGGATCCTTTTCTCAGGGACATGACGCCCTACGAGTTCGAACCATTGATGGTACGTTTTCTTGGTATATCTCCAAATACGACCCTGATCCATTGAAACCCTTTCCTTCATTTGTCCCGTCAAAGGGTCCACCAACCAATTTAATAACCTTAGGATCCGGTTTCTCCACACACATATAGGGACAAATTATACAGGTTGAGCATCTTTATTATAAGCATCACTCAGGGCATGGTTCTCAAGGAATACGAGGTCTCCAACCTCGACCTGCCACGCTTTAGGATGTTGCTCTCCCCATTTCTTCAGTCTCCTCTCCACAACACTTCTCCGCTTTACCTCAGGCTTCAACAAATTATCTTACCATGGTGTTCCCTCAAGAGCTACTGATGTGAATCCTAGTTGTTTCCAAATAGGTGCTAAGCTTCCTATATTTAAATGCATTTGCACAGCGGCCAAAGTCAAATTTTCCGTTATAGTATAGTTTGAAAGGAGTGTGATATTAAGTAGGTGCCTATACCATTGCTTATGCTCCTGCACACAACAAAGTCTCCACAATCGATTCATTTCTTTATGTATTCTTTCTACGGGATTCGATTGTGTATGATGCGGAGTTGAGTGGCACACTTGCACCCCTCTACTGAGCAAAGCGGCATGAAATTTCTTTGACACAAAGCAAGAACCATTATCGAAAAAAATCATTCTTGGAATGCCCAAATGGGCGAAATGTGTTTCCATACATCTGATGGCCGAAGCCGTAGTCACCTTCCTCATCGAGTATCCTGTTACGTAACGAGTATGAACGACTAGGCAAGTAAATACATACGCATATCTTTCATTAGTAGAATGTAACCGTCCAACATTGTCAACAGAGATTATGTCTCTAGCCTCTTTCGTCTTGATAGTCTCTAAAATTTTATAAGGAAGATGGGAATCAGTTTTATGCCTCATACATTGAACACAGTCCCGTACATGATTTCGGATATCTGTTCTCATTTATTCCCAGAAGAAACTTTCCAGTATAGCCGTATACGTCTTAGAATAACCGAAATGACCCCTCTCCTCGTGAAAGCATTTCATCACCTCGTCTCGCAACTGTTGAGGGGCCATTATCCTCCACCGGTCAGGTACATGAAAATCCCTTTTAAGAAGAATACCATTCTCTGACTTATAGTACTTAGGTACAGCCTTGCACTCCCTCAGGTCTCCCTTATCCTTTCTTCCTTCCAACGCTTCTTAATACTTATTCAATAAGGGGTCTGCCCTTTGCTTCTCTCGGATTTCTGCAGTAGTTACACTCTCTAATGTTGCAGGAACTAGACAAAATTTGTGTACTGAAAACGTTCACATCATGTCTTTCAGTACGTGATATAGCGTCTTCTGCTATGTTGGACACCCCAAGTATATAGGAGATCGTAACATAAAGATCTTGGAATTCCAAATACCACCTATATAGGCGGCTATTCCAAAATTTTATCTTGTTCATAGAGCTTGGTGGTCTGTTTGAACCTCCACGTCATGACCCATAAGTAACACTCGTCAATTTCTGACAACATGGACCAACGACAATAGCTCAATCTCCGATACGGAATATCGGGATTCACAAGATTTCAGCAATTTACTGGCAAAGCCCAATATCTTTCTTTCTCCATCTTCCATCTGATATAACATTGCCGCGGTATTAAAGTTGGGTCATCTATGATAATGTTAGTCTTTACTCAAATCCGGATACACTAACATGATATTCCTTACCATTTCCTCCTTTAGTATTTCCAAACACTTACTGTGTTCTTCACCCCAACGCCTTTTCTTTGCTTGCCTCAATAATTCATACAAGGGTTGTGCTCTATGGACACACTGAGGGATAAACTTAGCACACCAGTTTAGTAATCCTAATGTTATTTGCAAACTTTTCAAGCTACTGGGAGGAGCCAGATTCTTAATGACCTGTACATATTCAGGGTCTTTCCACATACCTTCAGGTGATACCAGGAAACCTAGAAATTTCACCGACATTTCTATAAATTTACACTCACTCCAGCCTTCTAAAATCTTGTCAGCACCTGATCTAATAGCTGCAAATGATGCTGGACATTTTTTCCCGGGATGTACATGTCATCGACATAGACTATTATTTTGCTTAACATTTCCTCGCCAAGTAACTTCCGTAATGCTGGCATCAACGCTGTCGATCTTTTACGATACCCAAAAGTCATAACGTGAAATGTAAACATTTTCCCTTCAAAACAAAACGTCACCAAGTCTCGATACTGGGGATCGAGAGTGATTTGCAAATAAGAGCTTACTAAATCAAGAGATGAACAGCATGTATTCCCTGCAAACATTACGAGAAGGTCATCAATTTTCTCGACTTTTAAATGTAGCAAATTTGTATGAAGATGTAGGGCTGTTAAGTCCAAACAAATTCTAATATCCCCCGGATCTTTCTTTTTAACAACCACTAATGGGTGGTGGTGGTATTGGTTTTATTATACCCAGATCCAACCATTTACTTTTTTTTTCTCTCACCTTTGGCCTCTGGCAAAACGGTATTCACGGTACGATTGCTTCCTTCGTATTCACAGTGATGTTATAACTGAAACACTTGATCCTCCCAAGGTAGTTAGTAAAAACAGTTCGATACTTCAATAACACTTCCTTTAAGGCTTCTTGGTCCACCTGGAAAGTTTCAGTAAGGTTGAGTACTATCTTACTCTATTCTCCACTGTAGCACACTTCTTTGGGAATGGCATACGGCCGGCGAACTCTGTCCACTCGTCCTTGGGTTTGTTTCCCTCACACGCGGTTCCTTTGCTACAGATACTTTCGACTATCGCCACTTGCATCTTCATCACTTTACTTCCCCTTAAGATCACATTACTCTCCTCAAGCTCGTTATCCCATTGGCGGACGTTTTCTAAAACTATCTCTGGACTTCACTTCCATACAATACACTTACCTTTTTCCCGAGTTTCCTGGGCTTTTAAATCCTTTGACCCTACAGATACTCCTCTAACATCGAAACTAACTTCGCCACTTTCAATATCCATCCAAGCATTGTAACTAGTTAACATATCCTTGCCTAGTATAATATCTCTACTTAATTCTCTCACTACCATAAACCGCTGATATACATTTACGTTGTCAATCATCAAAGGAAGAATGACTTCTCCTTTTGACCCGATCTTCCTCTCGGCGAAAAAATCAACCTCTGTCACATCCCTTCTTGGTTTGATTTGTGATTGAGAGACCACTTTAGTGATTTTGCGCCATAATTCTTCAGAACATAGAGTAACCTCTGCACCAGTATCTACTAAGCCTTCTACCTGAGTCTCTAATATCTTCATAAGTATTACACTTTATTTCGAGAATGACCCGAGCTCATCCTGGCACATCTCTAGATCACAGTCTCCTTTATCACAATCATATATCCAAAATTCGTCCTTAATATGTACAGAACTAACGTAATATATTTTTATACTACTCTCTTCCCTATATACAAGTACGGGTAGGTCCTGAATATTCTCATACTTCTCACCATTTAAGTTTTTGTTCTCACTAGACACTCGGACTTTTAGTTCCGGTGTTCGTATCCGTTTTATGACTCCTGACTTTTATATGCATATTGTCCCCTGTCTTGTGTCTCATACCCGACGCCAGAACCACTAGTATTACATCTGCTCATGTAATCTGAATCTCTATTCGAGAAATATAGTGTATTTGACTATTTTTCATGATCTTCCTTACGAGCATACCTTTGCTTGTATTTCTTGTTCTTCACCTTTTCCTTCCACATTCGTTTCTTCGGTGATGTGGTTTCTTTTCCATCTTCCTTTGATTCTGTCAAATCTACTTCGTTCACTAGAATCGGCTTCGGGAGATCTACTCTCCTTCCTTGATCTAGATGGTTGTTTCTTGATGAAGTAAGATGTTTCAACCATGGTTTCTCCGGTATGGCCTCCAGACTTCGTACAGTCTCTAACATATCAGACAAGGTCAATTTACGTGTAGTGGCAAAGGTTTTTTGGATGGCCGCCGGCAACAAAGACACCAAATTCTTACATATAAGTTTCCCCGACGTATATTCATCCAAATCCTGAATCAAATTATACCTACATGTACCGAAGATTTCCACGCTACCATCAAATCTAGAGTTGTATAAGTGGACTTCAACCTTGCTAGTCTAGAACCCATTATCTCTTCCGATTGATAGTACCTAAGAAATAAACAGCGAAAATCCTTGTCTGTATTAGATCGAACTTGTCTGCATTGGATTTATACAATGATAAAGCTGGGCCCCTTAATACGAAAACAACTATTCTAATCCATTGGCGCCTAGGGATTCAATTAGTGTAGTCTCACTTTCAAATTGTAAAATAAAAGCCTTGGCTGACATCCCGTTCCGTGCAGCCGCATACGTGGTAAAGGAACGCAATTCGGTCAACCGAATATGTTAATCCCGGGGATCCTCTTACCTTCCAATGTACCAATATGACCTGTCGCTACCTGGTCTGAGAGGTTTCCTTGGTCGCCCTCCTTTGCTCTGGGTGGGACAACGTTTTACATTACACACACAACTTCGATCGGGATTACTCACTTCCAACAACGATGAACCTCCACTATCGTATCCCGAATAACCACTCTCCTCTATATCTTATCTTCTTTGGACATGTTTGTTTTTGGCTGAACCATGTACTGTATTTTCCAGATTGTATAATTTGTCGATGTAAAATGGGTGTTAGTTATACTTTCCTATAGATAGTCATTATAGTATGACTCCGTCTACAACATTCTGATTGAAAACTTACGATACCCTGAGGAGTTTCATTAAAAGATCTAGTGTTCAAGGTTTCTGATTGGGTTAAATGCAAGCTTTTTTTAGGTTACGAAAACGAGACCGGTTGCAAAAGGCGGCATTAGCCATGTCTCGATTTATGCAGCAGTTCGTTAGAGAGTTTTGATATAACGGATCATTAATGTCCGTTTGTGCTCTGAAATCTGAATTCGTGTATAAGAATTGAAACATTTCACGAAAAAAGAAAATCTATTTCGATAAAAGTGAGTTAATTCTTCTTGTGTTTGAAATTGCGACAGAAGAATTGGTGTTTATTTAAACTAATGTTTAATTGAAAATATATATTGAATTAGTGAAAAGTGGTTCCTTTAGTCACGTGTACCAGTGAAATATGTGAAATGAGGAGAGAGAGAAGGATAATTCTTATACTCAATTCTGGAAGTAGAAACTGGAAATTCTCTTAATATTTCTATCGAAAATAACCAGGGAAATACGAAAGCATATTAAGGAAAGCAACAGTATCGTTTATTTTACATGCAGTTGTATCCTTTGATTTTTAAGGTGAATTTGTGTTTGAAATCATCTGGAAGGTTTCTTGAAATATAAAATACTGGGAAAAGAAACTTTAGGGTATAGTTTCGGTATTCTCAATGAATAAGGTATGTATTCTGTTCATGTTTGT
Organism: Lepisma saccharinum; assembly: GCA_022664845.1. Classification (NCBI taxonomy): domain Eukaryota; kingdom Metazoa; phylum Arthropoda; class Insecta; order Zygentoma; family Lepismatidae; genus Lepisma; species Lepisma saccharinum. The sequence continues at coordinate 4,257 of JAGDQP010037573.1, read as the reverse complement.
CTATTATTATCAATGAAGTAGGAAATATGTCCAAAGCAAACATTTTCTTATTTTGTGTTGATTCCAGTATAATATGCAATCTGTGTGTCAAAATCATGAAAATTCTAACATAAATAATCTTCCTTCTTCAGAATACTAGGAATGATATTGTTCAGTATATTATATTGATTGATGGTTTGTGCATTGTTTTTGTTTCTGAAACCAAACAATATATTTGTCATTTCTTGTTATAAAAAAAAATCGAAATGAAAGAAAAGAAACTTTAAAACCTTAAGAAATTAATTTATAAATTTAAATATTTCTTATGTTTTCTTTGAAAATAGTACTTAAGGGACACCCTATAGAAATAAGTTTTGGAATGAGAGTTTTCCTAAGGTGTTTCCAGAGAGGAGAGCATTTGGAGATTATTATATCAGGTAATTGGTTGCTTATTTTCCAATTATCCTCGTAATATATGGTAACATCGTTGCTAAGGGACAACAAACTTAATAAAAAAATCTGTTATCACAGACGTCCAAGTTTTCGATGACGGGAATTTTTGGTGGTGTTTGGGTGGTAAGTTTATTTACTGGAAAATACACCAGACATTACATATATTCTTAGTTTTCTAACGAACTTGCTCTCTCTTGAGAATAAAAATTCCTCTAATAACTTTTATTTTCAGGGAATTTTCTGTAACAAGCAAGTGGATGAGTAATCTGTTGACACTGCTTGATAGGTTGCAGGAGATTTAATAAAGTGAAGGTTAAAAGAAGGACGTGTTTTGATATGATAGGCTTGTGTTACGTTCTTGGATTTTTCACAGGAATAAAGGACGCTCAAGGGCATTTAGAAAAAGAAAAGGAATCACTAAGTTCTCACATCTGATACTAGGAACTGAATATTTACAGGTAGTTGGCAGGAAGCCAGGTGTATTTTGCTAGAAATAACAAAATGATGAAACGGGATGAATTATATCTTGGAAATATTTTCTGTTTTTCTAATAAAAGTAAGCTGGATATTATTAAAATGGAATCATTTTGTAGAGATTTTCATGCTAGTAATTTGTTCAAAGAAGTGATACTTTGAGTTCAAATGATATGTCACTTTTAGAAGCGGATCGTTCTTGTTCGTCTATTTTCAGAAATGAAGGCATGGGAAGGAGGAACAAGGTTTTTACAAGGTACCTAACCGAAGTCGTGCCGTATTGAAATTGAATGTAAGTGCGGAAAACAATCGATTTACAAGGTGAGGTTAAAAGCTCAATAGACACGAGTTCTTCTTAGTTAAGAAGTAGAGGAAGACAAAGTAATCGAGAAACTTTTCGTAAAACAAGGATGGAAACGAGGAGGTTAGTGGATAGCAATCAACAAAGAGGTTGTTTGTTTTCTAATCGAACTTTCGATCGTATTGAACAAAGTTCTGCTGTTATAATTTTGACTGAAAAGTTAATCAATGAAGGAACTAATCCTTTCTCATTATACAGGTTTCTTAGTGAATTAACCGATATTTATACAAATGATGTGCTTCATTTTCCTGTTTTTGTTTTCAGTAACAACAAGGACAAAAGGGAAGTTAGCGGAAATTTTTCGGGATTGTATGAAATCGTGTACCGAATGGAAACAGGTAGTTATGTATGTAATACTGAAAATGTTTTCAGGTATAGCTATAAGTAAACTTGTTTGCTCTGTAGTTTATGGATCTCAAAGAACTGGCGAGTCTTTGAGCATGTTTTATAGAAGAGCAACGAAAGCAATTGATATAATTCAAACGAATACAGGTTCATCACGTTTAATTTCCTTAATAATAAATGGATGTTATTCTGAGATTTGGAAAGATTTGTTTCTGAATTTCTTTCCTGATTCAGTAGAACGTTTGGAACAGATAATTAAAAATCATGATGGTTTCCAACAATACAAAGATCAATTTTTGATGGAGGAGGAACGAAAGGGTAAGAGAGATATTCCATTTACAAAAAAAAACTGGAATGTTGGAATTGTAAAGCCGAACATCTTATGAAAAATTGTCCGGAAAAGATAACAAATCCACGACTTACTCCCCCAGAAAAGGTGACATCGAAAGGTTTTGAGTATAATCAACTAAAATGTAAAACTGGTTATGAGTTTAAGAAAATAAAGGCTATATTTATGCCTGTAAAGGTGAGTGAGAAAGAGTATTTAGGATTATTGGATACTGCATCTAGTGTTTCAATATGTAACATGGAATTTTTCAATAAAGTCGGAAATAAGTTACCAAATATTTTGGTTGAAGAAGTAACATGTAAGGGTACTACTATTGATAATAGGTGTGTTACCTTGAACAAGATCATTTATATGCCTATAGTTTCTGGTACTAAAGTAATTAAAGTGAAATAATGTGTATTAGAAAGTAGTTCTAATGATTTAATTTTTGGGCTCGATATCGTCGATTATTTGGATATTTCTTTTAAATTGAGTGAGGAAGTAGTTAGAATTGGTAAATATAAAATGGACTTGCCACTCATTTTGGAAAAGAAAGGAGATTCAAAAGATGAAGTCTGAAAGAACATTTTCCAAGCGAAGGTCAAATCCAGAAAGGACAGAAAGGGAAGAGGGTGAAGATGGGGAAGTGTAAGGAGGGGATGTAAAGGGGAGGTAAAAGAAATCTCAGGTTGTAAGGTTGCGAATGAATTAAAAGTTGTACAATCAAAATCCACGAAAGAGGCGAATGGGGGCAAGGAAGTGGTAAGGAAAAAGGTTGTCGGTGGTGTTAAAGGTGAAGAAGGTAACATAAATGTAAGTAAACGAACAGGTGTTTATGCGAATAAGTCTGATGAAAATGAAATTGCTTTGTTAAATAAAGAGAATTTAACTAATTTAAAAACAGAATTAAAAGTTTTCTGATGTAATATGGAAGCTTATTTGACCAAATTTGAAAGTAGTTCAAATTAAGCTCATAATGAAAATTTTCAAGAAGGAAGTGTAGTTAACTGTAATAATAACTTGAATTCAAATGAATTTTCTTTTTATTCCTTTTTGAAAGAAAGAAAAGTAATTCCTCCTGAGTTTGATTCTAGTATATCTTTGAATAGTTTTAAATTTTGTTCTCAACAGAGAAAAATAAATGAAAAGAGGTCATTTTCAAAACAGAAATTTAAACGAAATCAAATTGATGAAAATAATTACATAAAAACTGACGTTGTTGTTGAATATGAAGATAATTCTTTTGATTTACGTAATGGTTTTCTTTGGATTTACATTAGTAAAAACCAGAGAAGCAAATGTGGTGAGGGGGAAGTTCCTAAAAGCGGTATCACCTATTCAAATGGTTCCAAACCGAATGGTAGGCGGGATGAGCTTGGGGGTAACCTGTACGACCCAACAAGTTCCGAAAATGATGAGACTAAAGAAAATGGAGGGGAAGTGAATGCAGATCCATCCATTAATCGTAATGTTATGGAGTTGTTAAGAGAAACGGATGCCCTGCGAGGAAGTGGATTCTATTCCGCATATAAGGTGCCGGATGTTTCTGGGAGCAATTCCAAAATTAACATTAAAGGTATTTGTTGTGATGACAACAAAGAAGAAAATGCTTGTAATATGAATTTAAATGGGAACAATTGTAATTTGTTTACATATGAGTTAGGAGTTGACTTACCTCCTGTTGATTGATTTTGTAATGAAGAAGGAAGAGCAAATTTAGAGGTAAAACAACAAATATATGATGAGGTTGATTTACGATTAGAACGTAAAGAACTTGTAAAGAGAATTGATAGTCAATATGTAGAATTTGATCCTTCTCTTCCTCAATTTGTTCAAAATCTTGCTAATGAGTATAAAGAGGTCTTGAATAATAAAGTTGGAACAGTCAAAGGGTACATTTATAAATTCAAAGTTAAAGATGAAACTCCTATATGTGAAAAGCAATAGAAATTAAACAGGAACCAAAAAGATGATATGAAACAATAGTTAATGAGCTTGTAAAAGAGGGTGTTTTTGTAGGAAAAGAAACTTCTTGGAGGAGTACATCCTTTTTAGTAACAAATTCAGATGGTTCAAAAAGATCAATTACGAATTTTGCTAAATTATCATCTGTGACAGTTTTCGATTCGGTCGAATCACCGAATATCAACTGATCACTTAGAATGTTGTCTACGGGGAAAATCTTTAGTAAGATTAACTTACGTAGAAGTTATTTTCAATTTAGTCTAGATCCTTCTTGTGTAAAGTATACAGGGTTTGCCACAGATGACAAAACATATTGCTATACTAAATTGTCAATGGGTGCAAGTGTGAGTAT
>JAGDQP010037572.1:0-18562 GCA_022664845.1 Lepisma saccharinum | reverse complement strand
CGTCGGACTTCACCTGGCTGATATCCCGAGAACATCTATATAATATTCGCCGCCAGGAAAGCTTCAATTCTTATCCGAAATATTATTTTAAAAACATGACAAATTTTGTTCATTTTAATATCTACTTTTATTTGATTTCGGCTTAGCCCCGATTATATTAGTACAATGCTTAAACAGTTCACATTCATCTCTCCGTCAGATGGGATTCGAATTACAAACCTCTTGAACGTTAGTTTAAAGTCCGCAGACTGCACAAATACCAAGAAGAAAATTGCCATAGAATATTATGTGAATATGTAAACATCCGGGATAAATTCATGTACTAAGTTTATTCCATAAATTCTTTGCGAAATGTAAAATGCTTATATTCCATTATAAACTGGGAATATTGTAGGAAAATTCTAAATTTATTATCCATATTCCACGTTTAAAAACATACGTAAAAAACAAAATGATTTTCTACTCTGTACTATTGTTGAGGTATTGACTCATTCTTGAAATTGAAACCAAGGTTTTTAACTTCAGTTTGCTTGATTTAAGGATCAATATGAGGTGCAAAAGTGAGTTTCCAGTTCAAACAGTGTCCATAAGTCTTTCATTATCTCTGTATTTGAACTTTCGGATCCATTAACTTCCTGGCGGAAATGATGATATCGCCTAACGTTGCAAAAATGCAAACACAATTCATTTAGAAATGTTTAAGGTAAGTTGATTCTTCTGCACCAAATTTAGAATATATTTAAATCACTTTGAAGTGTGTCACAGTCTTTAGAAGAGTGTTATAGCAACCTTTCAGATAGTCTGCATGTAAAGAGAATTTAATTCGTTTTAGTAAACAAGAGATTTTACAATGTTTCAAAATTAAAGGGACCCACACTGCAACCAAGAGTGATCTTGTCTTCTGCCGTCTCCGAGTAAAACGAAGAGCATAAATCCTCACTAGGTCCCAACGGATTGGTCAGTGCATGACTCTCAATGTTAGATAGGCGTTTAAGAAAAGAAATAAGAAAATATGAAAGACTACGTGAGACATAATATATAAGCAAGCTCGTTCGATAAATCAGTATTAGATGGCAATATATTCATTTCCTCAATTCAGAGTTGCAGTTTCCGAATTTACTTGGCAACTGTCTTTACGTTCATAACATTTTGTTCGCAAAAAATAATACTATGTACCAAATACATTTCTTTTGAATATATGTATTTCCTCAATTCCTGCATTGGGTAACATATGCAATGGTGCGTAATGTTTTAGTTAATAATTGTGTCCTAAATGTATAGATATTCGTGATTTCTCGCAAAATAGGCTAGTTTCTGGTTTTCAAATATTTGTTATTTTCACGTTATAATGATATCCATTTCTAAAGGTCAGATTCAATCGAATCGTTCGATGGATTCTTCGTCGCCCACAGCAGTAACTACATTACTTTGATTTGATATGACAACAGCATCGCTTCACTTTTTTTAACAGATGTGAAACGGTGAGAAAGGAGTTCCTCAAAGATTTTCGTTTTTTTTTTACTCTGGGCAGTACAGATTACCAAAACCAAAGGACCAGCTAGGCTTTGATTCGCTCTGAGGAGGCAAGACTGTATTGAGAGGTGGAGACATAGACTTCTGTGATATAAGAAACTGGATGGTTTTAGCATAACACCTGGAAATTTTGAGAAGTCTTAGCCGTTGGTGATCCTGATATACCGTCCTTACTAAGTTTCGGGTCTGGGACCCGAACTCTGCTCAGGAGTTAGCGAGCAGCTAAGAACTTTGAAGTAAGAAGAAGAAAGCCGGCCTTGTATCCAGAGGCCACTTGCAGAACGAAGACAGATCGTGGTGTCTACCCAAGTTCCAACTTCGCAGCAGAAAGTTTGGTTCATTGCCGCAGTTCCAAGGTAATGTAATTGGGTTCCTTATGTTCCATCCGTCAATTACTCTGATGCTCACTACGTGCGTCGTCTCGTATTATAGTTTTCAAAATTAGTCTGTATTCATGCATTGGTGTTACTTGCCTTCTGCGTCTTTTCAATTGAAGTAGATTTTTTTCCCAGAAGCCCCAATAGAACGTTAACTAAACCCCAGTGGTTTAATCCAAAATCCTAGTCTTTAGTAGTAAGATCCAAGTGTTTCAGAAGTAGTTATTAGGTTCTATATATTTTCTGTAGATGAAAGAAAGCATTACCTAAAACTTTACAAGTGTATTTTAATGTCGCAGTAAGATTATAGCACCTCTACTACCTGAACTACGTAACCCGTCGTAAAGATATTCCCACGGTAAGTAAAAACGTTTACAGCTTAAAACGGAGAACCCTACATTAGATAATTCTATATTATAGTACTTGACAAAATAACTTCTAAACTCTTAAGCCTAGAGAGATATAACGTAGTTAAAACATATTTTGTTACAGGTTCAATTAGATTATATTTTTCTACAAAAATTAATGTGGGGACTTTCATTTTGAAAATATTGCCAATACTGTTTCAGTACATGTAGAGCAATTGATGTAATCTTACTAGACAGACCCAAATGGAACGACAAATTAACGCCTTTCTTGAGGTGGTAAAAGACGAAGCCTCGAGTGAAGACTGTCTTTCCACAAGAAATTCTGGCCACCCTAGATCATCCACACCACCTTAAATCTTAAATCTATTGTAAACTTGACAGAAGAATAAGATGTTTTCACTATTTCAAACAACAATAGCCATGGTTTATTGCCACAAGCAAAATATTGTAGACTTATTAATGTTAATAAACAACAATGTGTCGTTTATTATAATGGTTTCTACAGCTACGTTAAATTTTATCAAATAAATCGAACTTTGACTGCTACAGATCCTACCGGTATTTGGCGTAATTCTAATAAACTACGGATATAAGGACAACCAGCATTAACTTTCAAAAACAAGCAACTAATACAATCAAACCTCCACTTGACGTGCTCTTATAAAAGGGATTAAAAAATAGTAATAAAAATTATTTTGGAAATGCGTCAAATAAAATAACCATATTAAAAGACTATACTATTTATTATAAGTTGAATGAAGAACTGGATTCATATGACTTAAGAATATTGGAACTACAAAGGCCACGATATTTGTTGAAAGCGTCAAAATGAATTTAAGATCTACCATATTACTGGAGAGAAGAATTTAAATGAAATTCAGTAAATAACAAATTTTCGATCTCTGACTACTTGAACAGAATGGTCGTAGGAAACGAGTAATAGAAAATGAAATTGGTTTGATTATTTATATGTGAAGAGTTTCTGACCGCCGGTAAGCAAGCAATATTTGATTATTACACTGCAATTACTCGCAAGACTCTTAGATTTTGTTATGGTAGTTAAGCTGAAATTACGCACTTTTTGTAAACATGAATTTTATTTAAGGATTGGATTTGTTCGCAATGTGATCCAAAATAAGTATCCTTACAAGAGTGATCCTTCGTTACGTACGAGATCCGGGGAAAGATCCAGGGTCTGTTTTAAGGCTGTAATTTGGATACAGCTACTACGGGTCGTTTAAACGATCACGGTTAGGCTTGGTTAGATTTCTGTTTAGGTTAGCTACATTGACATTAGTTTTCCTACCTTTGTCACAAAGAATCTTGAGTATGGTAAATGTTGAAATTAACTCAGTAATAATGACAGTAGCTGTGACCGGGACTCGAACCCGTGTCTTCCAGTTGCCGGCTAGGGATATATCTGGCAACTGGAAGATATGGATATTAGCCCCGATGATACCTTATCAGTGGTGCGTTGGTGGGTATTTCAATTGTATCCCATTCTGATATTGAAGTTATGGAGATTAAAGAACTGTTAAGACACAGGCTCACCTCAGTGTACTTAGATAAAACGATCAGTCGCTATTATAATAATAAATAGCTGTATCTTCATTGTGAAATTTATATTCCAAATTTAAGAAATGAGAAAGTTTCAATTTAATTCCTAATCTTTACTTAACAGTTCCCAAGAAAAAAGCTAGGTGAAAGATGAGATGTCGAATTAAAATACAGGTTTGATTAAGTTAAAGCTAATGATGGTTAGTTCTTACTAAAGATTCACTATACCTTACATAAGTTCAGCCAGCCGTTAAAGTCATGGGCACCGAAACTTAGAAAGCATTATGGCCTGGATTTCACTTCTTAGTACTTGTATACGAACCAAAGTAAATTACTAGAAGTATATATAGTTCGGACTTTTAGGTTGCGTAGACAAAGTCAACCCTAAAAGTACTTCCTATCATACTTCGGATCTAAATTGAACCCACCCCATCCTGCCTGTCAGTTTATTGCATTCACAGTGTTGTCAGGTGTAAAAGTTTTCATGCTTAAGAAGCTACTGAACATCCAGGTTTACCAACTCAAAATAATGCGGAGTTATATACTGCCATAAGAACAGGATAATCTTTTACGAAATGTTTTATTAACATTATGGTAAGAATTCATCAGAATTAGTAGTAAGTCCATTTCTTGTGTTCAGAGTTAAATATAAACAATCTCCCGGACTGCTTGTATTTGTATATAAATTATGAAATGACAGTGTATTTCAGTTTGGTTCTTTAAACATCTGACCACTACCTTGACGTTCGTCCGACGCTGTTGGAGAATGACGAATAGTCAACACAGTGAAGTAGTCCAGAATCTAAGTTATCGAAGATAATAATCAGTGACAGGGGAAAGAACAGATGTAATATAAATATCTAATCTAATTTCGAGTGCTTTCTAGTTTTTGGCTCTTTCTGTATATAACATTGTTTCCCAACCTTTGTTCGTCTCAGGAAATACCACAAACATTTAACAAAACATTGGGGAACGCTGTATGCACGGCGTAAAATGTTTTAGTCTAGAACAAAATATAAAGTAATACTGTAAAATAGCTGAACCAAACAGCAATTTGTATGGTTTGAATGCAATTTTATGTATTTTCAAGGACCTAGGAGCCCTAGGATTCCTTAGATATCCGGTTGGGAATCACTGGTACATAAGAGGTGTGCATCTGGGCTCGCCCTCACTCAGTTCTGAGTTCGGGAAGAAGCCTTAACTTCAACCTAATTTCAACTTCTCGATGAAGCTTCGACGTACAACTCAAAACAGGAATTCAACCTAGACCTCATCCAACATGAAACTCGCAATAGAAAAGTCAACTTGGAACTCATTAGCCCCAAACCAAACTCACGATGCAATTTCAAATTCGATCTCTTCAACCTGGACTCCAGTATAAAATCTGAATCTTGAACTTACACTCTAAATCCATGAATTTACTCAAAATCAAACTCACGGTGGAACTTCAAACTCGGCGTCACTCTGACCTCATGTCATGAGGCCGAGGTTGGTCCTCATGAGGTTTGAAATCGCCGAGGTTCAACACCTTTTATGTAGAGCCCTACTGTAAAATTCTAGAGAATCAAATGTTTGCAGCATTATGGTGCTTTTATGGAATTGACCCCCTGTTATTCCAAGATGAAAATGACGGTTTGAGGAAAACAATGTTCAACGCTTGGATTGGCCTGCCCCGAGCTCTGACCTCAATCCCATAGAACGCGTTTGGAACGAGATGGACCGGCCCATGGCTTCTCTGGAGATGAATCCAACGTCCGTTGCTCAGCTGTCTCTGATTTTGTAAGAGGAATAACGGAGCATTCCAGTTGGCTCCATTCACAGTCTTGTTGAGAACATGCCGCAGAAGATGGCTACTATTAGTAGCAAGAGATAGTGCCACCAGGTTTAGACAGAGTAAGAACTTCAGGCAAACTTTTCCTGTACAGTGCGAGTCACACTTGTCCCGGTGTGAAGTGCAAACAATACCTGTCCTGTCCCCTGGGCGCCAATAAACAATATCCAAAACCTTCTGTATAGTTTACCGAGAACCACTCATGTGATATAAAGGAGCATATTACCTTTCTTGGGCACTGAAGTTTTAGAAAAGTTTTACGTGATTATAAACTAAAATAGCTGAAAAATGTTTAATCTACATTTCTTACAAACAAAAGTTAATTGTACCAGTGGCACCCGGTTCGATTCCTGCCCACATCATCTTTTTTTCTCCTTTCTTCAAAGAATATTATTTTCCCATTCTGGCATTTCTTCCTTTCCCAAATTTACTGAAATACGAAGGTAAATCCAGCTTAGACTGTTTTTGTTAATATACATTATGGCAACAATACGCACTCTATGTGCTGACGTCACATGCAGGTGTACATACAGAAGTGAGATGGTCATGCTCAGACCAAAAATCTGGATAACTTGCAAAAAACGTTAAGTACTTTTTCATCAATATCACGAGTACAAGGCAAAAGACGTACGTACAGGATAAGGGATTCCAATTAGGCACAGTGTACATCATTTCAATTTATGAAGAAGCAGCTTTTGAGTTTCGTTCGTTTCAATTTTGGGTGACGCTTAGGGGAGATTTAGGGATGGATTTTCAGGAGATAACAACTGTTTGTATAATTATGATACGGAAATACGGACAAACGGTTTTCCACAGTATATTCTTCCCAAAATACTAATACTGTGGGATTTATATTGCATGGGATTATATATTAGCCATTTACTTTCTTGAGATGCAACTAACAATTAAAGTTAATATATTTGTTGCCTCCAGACAACGTGGCCCTCTCTATCTTGAGGTCTTTATATCTTGAGGCGGGGATTGCGGAGGCATTTGCTCCGCCACTGGAATGAAAGCATATATCGACACTCTCAACGAACAGGACTTCAGCATACATTACAAAACGTCAGACGTAATAGGACCAATTAACACGTGTGAATGAGGACTACTTCGAAGGAGTATAGTGGAGTTTTAAGGTAAGTTTTTATAGAGATAGCGATGAAAATTTCAGATAGATTGCATACCATGTGAAATTTTGTTTTGATTTATCTCTTTCAAGCCACACTTTCAGATATCTTTTCACTTCTCAAATTGAGCCAATTATTAATTTGTTTGTTTCATCACTAGGGACTATTATTTCAAAACTTTGAACAGGGCTATCGTCAGATATTAAAAATATATTAACAAACATGTAATTCTGCCGGTAATAATTTATAGTTAACAGAGTTGAACTATGATTTTGTCAAGATAAGTTGGAAAAGTTTAAAAACAAAGTTTTAAGTTAGAAATAAGAGTCGATTGATCGGGGATTGGAGGATAATGCATGGAAAGAATGTCATGTGGGAGAATCAAAATACTAGTAATAATGACTCTCTTTAACCCTCAACTAGTCGTGTCTGTTTCATTGCCACAAGTAGACGCCTAGCGGTATTTATTACCCCTAAATTGAAATTACCATATGAAATCAAGTAATATCTAAATTTATTAACCACAAATGAACAAATTCAAAACTTCTATTTTCAAAATCTAAAATCAGGAGTGTGGCCGATCGGCATAAGTCTGCGCGACTGAATGTTCCTACGCAGTAGTAAAATTTACTCCCACGCGCCTGGATGAGGGTAAAGAGAGTTTGAAGAGACACAGCAGGTTTAGTTTACTTTACTAAAACATTTATCTTTTCACGTTCACGCATGTATAACTATGTGAATACAATTGATCAAAATTTGAGTCATTCATGGCATTGAAAAGGTACACTTAAATTGTAAAAATATGAACTTTTATTTACAGTGTAGAATCAGTTTCATAGAAAATGGGCCATTGGTACACAATCTAACTTCGATAGCTTACACAATATGGACCCCCTTGGATGAGTACTCATTCGAAAATTATAGTCAACGTTTGAAAATATTTAGGGCTTAACGAAAATGATGCATGGATCATTTTCTATGAAGGTGTGTGTACATAGTATCTGAAAATTTCATCTACTTGTAAAAAGTAAATTGGTCTAAAACTAATTCATTCTGATTGTTTGAACAGCATTGACTGATAAATATGCTCAAATATGAATAATAAGATGTTCTAATGATCTCACGAGATCGCTATGCTGAGTAATGGTTGGTGATGTATTTGTTCCGGTGATTTTCCCTCTCTCTCTCTCTCTCTCTCTCTCTCTAACTGAGCGTTGTAAAGAAAGATCGAGGGCAGTTAGATGTTAGCTGGGCCAAACATCCCTGTCCAGATATATCTCGCATTTCGTAACCTAGTCATCTTCCCTGCTTCCAAAAAAATGTGTTATATAAAAGACGCCGTCCATTACGCGTCTCTTCAAATTTTAAAACAGGATGAATGAGGATAACAAAACACAATGCACAGTATTAAGAGCTTGAAATAGAAGTATTGCAAAAGGCCATTTCGAAGAAAGATAGATTTAATGAGAATTTACTAAAACATTTAAAGGTTAAGCATAAAAATGCTGCATTGCTATTTATAAAGGATATACTCTAATTATAAGGTGTACAATTTCTTCTGCTATTCTATTCCAGTTTCACAATTTTCACACAGAATTTCTGGCATATGAAGTGGCCATCTTTGGATGTTCTATTCAATTACGTTATTATTATTTAATATTTAAACCCGTTTATTTTCTGTGTGTGAGATTAAACTACGAAATATTTGCAACAGTCACCAGTTTAAACCTTACTTAATATTTAATTAGTTTGAGTTAGATACTTTCATACAAGAACTTACACAGGGGCATCGAGCTTTCGTGAACCTACTTCACTCAATCCTCCAAAGGTTTCGGGCAACAATAGTATCACTCCGCCAGTCCAGTACGTATACTTTCCGCTGTTTTACATTGTATTCTTTCATTAATAGTTTACTAAATAAAGCACGAGATGGTAATATTCTATTAATAGTTTATTAAATAAAGCACAAGCTGGTAATGCGATATTATATTTTCCGTGTAGATAATCTGGCCGTAATTTCGAAGCACTAACGAATTAATTGGTAGCACTTAGGAGTACTAACGAAGCACTAACGGATGCACTATAAGTGATAGTTCTTGCTGCCTTAGTTGGCTAAAAATCCGACTTGAAATATTTCCCTATGTATTTTAAAAGGCACTTCATCACACTTTCGTTGTTTATATCTCAACTAATAATGAAGCACTAACGTAACAATTAGTGTTTTCTGGAAGCACTAACGATGCATTAACGATCGCGCTAGGTTTCAACGTTAGTGCTTCGGTGGGGGGGGGGGCTGGCGTGAAGTTGGCCCCTCCCCGCACTTTTTTGTTAATTCTGGCCGTAATTTTGAAGCACTAACGAATTAATTGGTAGCACTTAGCACTAACGAAGCACTAACGGATGCACTATAAGTGATCGTTAGTGCGCATGTGGGGGGGGGGGTAACTTCACGGACGTGGCTAAAACACAAGTTAAAATTTATGATTCTAAGAGACGAAAGTCGGGTAGAATAATTTCTACACAAATCAATGGAAACCCATATCAAGATGAGAGGAGTGATCTACACCGTCCTTGATTTGGGTTGATAGGGTTAGCTTGTTTAAGAGTTTTTTTAAAAAATAAACGTCGTTCATATTTCATGCATAGTTACATGTACTTTTTTTTGTTACTACACTCACTTCAGTAAGCAATTTGTTATTACATTCACTTCTCTTCATAATGTTATTATATTCACTTCGGACTAAAATGACACATTTAATAACGAAAAATTCAAATTTATAATGAATTTTTAGTTTTATTTTGTAATGCAACGAATTGGTTATATAACACTTAACATTTTAACTTACTTGATTTTAGATTGATTTCTTTTAGAAGTTGACCTTTTGCTTGTATTTGATACCAATTCTTTTACAATGGTGTCCAAATCTAACTTTGAAGTTTTGTCGTTGTGCACATACCACAACAGTAGATGAGATTTTTTTTTCTTCTGTCATGAATTTCCTCAAATATATCTTTAGACGACGCAAAGTACTGAATAATCTTTCGCAAAATGATGAACAAGCTGGCACAGTGAGAATGAGAGTCCCTAGACGAACAACTTGGTCGAGAAAGCTGCTGACAGTTGGAGTTTCAGCACTAATAGTTTTTAATATGCTGTGGTCGTCACTTTCAGTAATACTTTTACTTTTCGATCATCGTTCAGACCACTTGTATCACTGACGATTTCTTCTAACATGATTTGAATTGGTTCGCTGTAAACTTGAAATCTGATTAGATATTTGCTTCTAACACATCAGCGAGTAGGCCAGAGATGCAGCAAATGTTTAAGATGGTTTTCATTGTTAGTTTTACAGGGTTGTAGAACAATGGTGGCGTTTGCAGAATCCAGAATGATGTTGGAAACATCTTTCACTATGGCCAGTACGTCACACAATGATTCGCATTTTCGTGCTATCTCCTGTAATGCAAGATCTAATGCATGATTACTGCAATGAATGTATACAACTATCGGCTGTTGTGTCGAAATTATCTTCTCCACACCATTCACTCGTCCTGATATGTTGGCTGCACCAAATAACATTGGCCGCGGCTATTTTCTGCATTCAGGCATTAAAGTATATTTGATCGTGAATGCCTATGTTTCCGATTTTGTATCACGTGGGGTGATCATTGCCATAAATATTTCTTTTGAGTTTAATGAAACAGAGTCAACACAGCGCACACAAAGAGACAACTGTTCCGTCTTTGAAATATCAGTAGTGGAGTCGGCTATGATTGCTTAAAATGGAGACTCTTTGACTCCTGCTACCAAATCGCTTTGTTATTTATATGCCATAATCTTCAAACTTTCATTCTGGCACTCAGCACTAAGCCAATTATCCCGTCGGTTAATCCATTGATTGAGAATGGGCACATCCATTTTTCTTTCGTCTAGGAGCGACATCAAATTACCCGTATTATGCAAATGTCCACGGATTGCTTGACCACTGCGAGCTACTTATCTAAGACTACAAATTATTACAAGCAGTGACTGTCTTGCTTGTTCTTGTTGTTTACAAACTTGGTCTGAAAATAGAGCTGAAAGAGGCGTTCTGATTCTGCGCTCATAGCTCACACGAGCGGAAGAATAATAGAGTTCGCTTTTCTCATGTGCTCTGAATTTGTCTGTGGCCTGTTTACAGCTCTTGAACCCTGTGGCGAGGTAAGTCAATTTAGATCCTTGCATCAGCATTTTACCTGTCAATTGATATGCCTCAATACCTCTCAAATGTTCCCCCTTCCCTCAGCATCGAAATATCCCACATTATGGTTACGTATGATCCATTCCAACCACAAATTCATTTTTCCTCCTTAATGGATATGTAAACTTTGGAACTTACTGCACTCTGCAAATTGTTTGTGGAGAATATTTAATTTAAATTTCTAAAAAATATACGTAAGTGTCCTATTACACATTTAAAGTGTTATATTTTTTTAAAAAAGCTTTAAAATCTCGCTCGACGTCTCTTTTCATTTTACACACATACCATTACTTAGACAACAGTACGAAAATAATTTCAAGTGTTTTGAGATTGCACACCAATGGAAATAAAGTGAATTTTCAATACTTTCCCCGTCTAACATGGGGTAAAAAAAGCCCCCGGTCCCATGTCTCCAAGAGATAAGATGATTCTGGAATAGGAACAGAAATATTTTTTTCATATTACCATACTTTATTTCAAAACAAACTTTATTTCATATAATCAATGTTGTGTGATATTTTTACAGTCTGAAAGGGGGGAGGCATCAAGGGGAATCTTGCCCCCATGAAAATTGCAGGAGACCCCTCCGATTTCGACGCCCCTGGAAACGCACCTTGAGAGCGTAAGAATCTAGATTATATTGATTAGCTTAATTTAGATGAAATAAAATACTGGAAAATCATATGTTTTAATACATTTTTTAATAAGACTACTACATTCCAAAAGCGATATATTTCTATGGATGCAGAAATCAGTTAATGTGTTTAAATATACCAGTATAAAATTAGTAAAACGGAAATAGAAGGAAATCAATTCTTGTTAATTTCTAAGCAAATATATCTAACTCTTTTAATGCTAATTTGGCAATGATCATTCACTGAATGAGGCAGTTTATCCTAAACAATATATTACAGTAACCTTGCTAAGCTCTCTGTGTATCACTAGATTGTTCTCTTTATTTTGGTTCGTCTGCTACTGAAATAACAAGTACCATTTGCAGCATAGTTTCTAAAAGCAAGTCACTTTGTTTCATAACACAACACAGACATCTATCGGACTTCAACTAATCAGAATTTAAGAGAGGTATTCCCCTTTTTACAGGAGATATGGTACTTATAACGCGATCAATTGAAAGGTACAGCAAATGAAAGTACGTTTCGTCCTGAATAATGATATGATTTTTCCGCCAAACATCGGCAAGGAAATATATATATAAACGGGTTTGCAAGATCTTCAGGACAAATATGAGAATATATTTGGACATTTTATGTGTGTATGTTGCGGATTAAACAGGCTAATGTTAATTTAAAAGTGCATACAATAAAAATTGTACAGCTCGCGCGACATTGATGTCCGCCATATTGAAATAAAAATGTGAGAACGCAAGCAGAAAATTTGGCATCTAACTTTTTCTGATTCTGCACACCAAATACTTACTTAAGTCTGCTTAAAAAATATCAAACTTGTCAAGCAAATGCAGCAGAATGACAAATTTCAGCATAATAATAATAATAATAATAATAATAATAAACAAAATGCATTGTTGTTTAATTTAGATTCCATTTAAATTATACAAGGAAAAGTCAGTTATCTTAAAAACTTGTGGTGGATAAAAAGACATAGTAACTATTTTTGAAAAGTGACCAACCAGGTAGCAGCACACTAAAAAGGGCATTTTGATCATTTTACTGCCCTTTTAATTAAATTATTTCAACATTTTCATGCGCTTTCATATTTTGCATATTTCGCGGACGTACAATATCGGTTTAGTGGTAAGGTACATGATATAATTCCATTAACGCAAATCCAAGTTTATTGCACATGATGGAAGAGCGAACGAATATCAAATCAGAGACAATGAAAGAAATAGTTCAAGCGCTTACAAATGATCGCGGGAGATATACAAACAATTAATGCAAACAGGTTTATATTTTACATTAAATAAAATTTAATATATAATAATGTTTTTTCAATGCATCAATCAAATGTTGTACCCTTGTTACAATTTGAATTAGGGTAATTATCATTCTAATTTGAATTTGATAACCCCTGTCAGTGGACACATTTTTTGACCGAAGTATACATGGACCGAGTTTAATAATGAATAATCTATTATGAACTTAACTTACTATTAGATATGGTAAAATCTACTCGGTCTGATCTATTATTTGTAATGACTTAGGTGCAATAGAAGAAGAATTTATACCGTAGATAAAGGTTTAAAAGGTTATAGTCTGTGAGAAGGCTTATGAAGTACTTTAATGTGAAAGTTTGGTTTGATTTAGTATCCTCCTATTGGAAAATGGGACACTCTCTCTCCGCTGGACTAGTGGTTACTGTCGCTGATTGTTGATCATGGGGTTCCGGGTTCGATTTCCGGCTCTCCCAAGAGATTTTCTCCAAAGTGAGAGGGTCTGGACCGGTGCCCACCCAGGACTGTGCTGCAACTGGGGAGCTGCTGTGAATAAAAGACAGTGACGATCAAAGTTGAGAGCTTTGGCTCTCCTTTCCCAACACGTCAGCGTACAAACAGTAGACATATTCCTTCCTTCGGGAGAGGCTTCAGTCCAGTAGTGGATTGAGCATGGTTGTGAATGATATTTATAGCGTATTTAAGATAATATCTAAGCATATTTAAAAGCCACATAAAGACATTCGCAATATTTCTCCTGCGAATATTGAAATAGAGTTCGAGACGTTTTATTTTTTCTTTAGTACACGTATTCATTGATTGTCTAGACGTAACTTTCTTATATATAAATGAATGCAATTTAACGCATAGCTAATCATTTTACAGAAGACAGACATCTAGTGGTGTTACTGTGATAATATTCTGAAGATGCAAGTAGAGAAAGGCACACAAACAAAAGCAATATTAAAGTAAGCTAAAAAATAATACACTTTCGTTAAAACAAAGCATTAGAAAGAAGGAAATAAGCTATTTTTCAAACTCTAATAAGGACAACGTTTTACTGTAAATGTTAAGAGCGTCAGTTTCAGACACAAATTTATTTAACAACTTAGATAGAGCTCAGTTTCTGCCATTTTGTACAATATATGTATCACCAATAATAATTAGAAAATTTTTTGAGGAATCAGTCCAGGCGTTATTCAAAATGCTAATCTAGCTACATTTACCTGAAGTGATCAAAGGAAATTAGGACTCAATCAGGATAGCCGGTTTCAAGAATCGAACCCACCTTCTCGCAATTGCAAGACAATTGCTTTGCCTCGTCAGTGACAAAGTAATGTCATTACATAAATCTGCGCTGTCTGCTATTAATATGTTTTTTTCTGCAGCTTTTAAAGTAGAACGTTCTTATAACGGCATTTGAAACTATTTTCTTCTTTTAGTACATTTGTTAGTATGAGGAGCAAGCAAATGGAAACAGGTGAAACGCCAAAAAAGTGTATAAGACCTCTGATATTACAAGGGCAGTTGTTGGGCCTACGTGGTTTACTGAAAAAGGTTCCATGTTTTGTAGAACTGGTGCTCTAGGCAAAGATCCGACTCAGCGTTTCTCCAGCTTTCCTTAGCCACTACTGGAAGGAACAATAAATCAAGCATGGCCAACGACCACCTATTCCTTCTCAAAATATGGATACCATTGTTAAATTATTAAACAGAATAATTACGTAATCTCATATTCTTTTTATATTTTTTAAACAATACTGTTAGGAAGATATTTTTCCATGGGAAAAGAGGACCAACTCTCATCCACACAGCACAGAAGTTCAGTTCCTTCATTCTTCACCGCAAGGAAAGCATATTTGGTCAGCGGCGATAAAACTCCCCTGTCTCCAGATTAATCCACGTAAAATTTTGATTTAGAATTTGAAAATTAGGGGGCTCATTGATCCATACTGAGGAGGTGCAAGTTCTTACTCCTGTTTCCAGCCGTTCAAACAAATTTTTCAGGACTATCCTTAGTTTCAGAAAGCAAGTCGTGCCGTGGTATTTCAACTAAGAATTTTTTAGTTTCCAATATTTCTCCTGCAAGAATTGTTGCCGAAGGACGTCACCATTATGATTTGTGATGATCTTTTAACTTTATGATCAGACTAGTAGCGATTTGTTGGAGTAGCGTTAGACAGACTTTACAGACACGAAATAAGTAAAATAGATATATTTCAATTTTCAACTTTTCTGTGCTTGGCAATGAAATTTGAGTATAGTTGCATGTAGCCTTAAATATAAACAACATTTGCAGAAGTTCTGATGTACTGATTTGCTTAGAAAGCAGAAATGTCATTTTCATATCTTATTTATTTCTTATTTCACTAAATAGATCATTAGAGGTAAACCAATCACAGTTCGAATTGGTGCTGTCTCTCTGGGCCAGGGATGATGGAGATAGCAGCCGGTATTTTACATGAGAACAGCTGAGCCAAAATCTAAAGATCAGCCATTTAGATCTGAAAACGTCGTGTTATGTACTGTACCTTTTTAGATTCACAATGGCCGATCCAGGATAGCTCAAAGCCACCATACACATAGAGCATACACTCTTCTATACCTCTCCTCTGGATGGTCTTATTCGACTGCGTTTCTCTGCACAATCAGTTTCACTAACCGAAACCAAGACCACTAGTTTCAATTGAATTGAACTGGATTTATTTATCTCCTTTTTACATCTTTGGTAAAGTTATCGCCTGAGTAGGGAAAGGATGGGTTACTTATCGGCAAGGACCTTACTTAAGGTATTATCGTGGCATTCGCCTGGCGAAACTCAGGCAAATCCTGAGAAACATCAATCCGAATGGTCGGTTACGGGGTTCGAGCCCGCGTAACTACGCAATGACGTTCCGAAGTATGTGACGTTAGCGCCTGGACTATGACGCCTGCATTAAACCCACTAGTTGAACATGACTATCGCTACACCTGTGACGGTGATTTCCGGTAGTGTTCTCAGAATGTTTAAAGTTCCATACAAAACAAGTGACAAAAGTTTTTTGATTAGCTTTAAAAATAAGACACTTTATTTCCTACTTCTCGGTAGTAATTTCAGTGAAGAAAAAAATAAAATTAAAAAAAAATTGAGTACATTAACTTTTGTAGTACATTTAAATTGGGAAGAACATAAAAACATTTCATATTCTGTATACTTCTCATCTCCACATTTATGAAATAATTTATACAGTTGTTACTGAGTGAATTGGTTAATGTTATTCTATCCTTTGCTATAAATATTGCATTAGGTAAAACACATGTTAAAATGACGACGGTTGACGAATTCCTATCGGAAGCGAGCAAATTTCACTCACCCTGTCAGTCATACTGACTAAGGGATTTCAGGGTTTTCCACATTTTCATTGAGCAAATGCCAAAATGATCTTACGGAAAGACCTTACTATTTCTTCCATAGAAAGTGCTCGTCGGACGACGTCATTGTTAGAACTGAGTTATCGAACAAGCCTTTAAAACGACCAACGCTAGACATGGGTTCTAATTGCAAATATTTTATTCTAATAATAACACTAAATTGTTTAAAGATATTTTTATATACGATTTTTTTTTTCAATATGGTATTATTTAAGACCTTAAATATGTTTGTGAGCTACATTTTCCAAAACGTTAGAGCTAGCAAAATGTTTCAATTTTGAATATCTCTGTAATCCTTATCAAAAACACAGAAAAAAAGTTATTTGTTTTAACAAAAAAAGATAACATTAATAATTCAATATGAAGAAATAAAACTACTTTCAATTTCCTATTGTCTTGATCTGACATCTGATGTTTCTCTTTTCAAGTCGTTCCTTACTTACTTTTCAGTCACTTCATTTTTCACTCAATAATTTGATTAAAGAATTGTGTTTCTTCTCTCCCTTTTTTTTACTTTATAGAAACAAAACCTGTTTTGTATAAATTCTCAACAATATATCGCCCACTTCCTTGTCATACAAAATTAAAAATATACTGGTCGTTACCAAGGGCGTCGCAAGGAATTTTCCCAAGTAATATCAAGGGAACACAAGAGTTATTACGTGCTATTGCAGAACGTTTATTAGACTACAGTTCACTATTTTCTTAAAGGTTATCTTCTGAAACGTTAGTCTCCTTACATTCATTTCTATAGTTCACAATTATGTGTGTAGTATTGCCACAAGACGAGACGAGACAGAGATGTAAAATATGCGTCTTTTGGAGACGAAACACTCTCTGAACAAGACATTTTCGAGACGAGACAACCAAATTCTCGCCGGCAACACTAAGTTTGTGGTATCCTGAAATCTTGTAACGTTAATTTAACTTGTTTCCCGACGTCTTAGAATGATGACATTTTGCACAGCGACGTAAGTCGGATGACAATACAATATTCCATTGTTACTTTCATATAAATAAATAAATAACAGCCATATTCAATCCACTACTGGAAGAGGCCTGTTCCCTTAGGGAGGAGTTGGTCTACTGCTCCCACGTTGACCAGACGTATTGGGAGAGAAGACCTGAAGCTCTCACCTGTGATCGCCACTTACTTGCATATATTTTCTATATGTTTATATATATTTTAAAACACATCTTAATATTTTCATATGGACTTTTTTATCCTAAAATTAATACTAGCCTGGGTTTGTCTGGTTAAACAACATTTCTTCCTTGCGAGGATGTTTTAGGTAAACTTTCTGACCTGCATGGGGTGTCAATCATGGCCAAATGATGCATGTGTTGTATTAGTTGGTTATTGAAAACTGATCCACAGAAGTCATTGTCAGGCTTACTGAAGAGCAATAAAAAAAAGAATCAATTTCTTTCTCAGGAGATTCAGAATTTCATCAGTTAGATGTGAACTTCCACAGCACAAAATGAATGGTATTTGCTCTTATGAATTTACAGATAACTAGTGTTAAAGATATACCGAGTTTTTAAACTGTATTTTTTACTGTAGTTTACTATATTTTTCATTATCAACATTGATCTGAATGGAGCAACACTAAAAAAAGTGAGCAAGCCAAGAGGAAAGCAACCAGCTTCAGATTCATTTTGTGCTGCTGTGGCTCAACTGTAGAGCGCTCATCTCTTGTATGTGGTGTCCTCCTTTTGATCCCGACTCGTACCATGTGGTTTTGTGGTGACAAATACTGTGTGCGTTGGTATTTTCGACGTCCTTTCGTTCCCTCCCACTTTCTTCATTCGAAATTCTTCCACCACCATCCATTCAGGTTAAATAAAGTTGTCTAAAGGCCTGTAAAAATTCAGCTTTAAGAGCCATTGGTAATTAGGTTCCATTTCAAATATATTTATAAATAATGATCAAATGACAATCAAAACATTATTTTAGGAAGCTGGGTAGATATTCAAATCAACTCATCCATAATTTGAAGATACTTGTTATTTAGGAGAAATTTCTAATCATGGACTATGCCGTCCTGAGTTACGGTCTTCTAATATATAAGCCGTAAGAATAAGTTTCAAAATCTGAAACAGTTCATTTAATAAGTGCTAATAAGTATTATATGGATTCCGTTTAAAATTGCAGTATTTTTGTGGTCGGTATTTTAGGAGGGTTGGGGAGTAAGTCATGGCAAC
>JAGDQP010037571.1:0-10077 GCA_022664845.1 Lepisma saccharinum | reverse complement strand
TTTTTCTAGCTGTCTTAAAACTGTTTCCTAATTAACATTTTTTCTGTCCATTAACTGGTCCAATGAAAACTCCTTTCAACTTCAGGAACCTTCACGGGTATATTTGTATACACTGTAATCAATACATATCTAAGAAGCAATGTTGAAGAGACGTCGGGCATCTTGGAAGTAAACTGTAAATCGAGCTTCAAATCTCGGCAATGGATCTTTTAAGTGACTTGTGAAGGATTTGTTCAACGTTTTCTTTTTTCATGAAAACACTTTTTCATATTCAAAGATCACAAGGAAAGTGATTCTACTCAACGACACCGTTGGAATAGAGAGCTTCCTCGAAATATTCGCCATGCGGTCCACAACAATGTCAGTAACTTATTTTTGAGGAAGGAGTATTATCATCCTTTACATTTCCTATTCAGTTTGGACAAAACTATAAAACCAACGCGAAGCAGAGGCATTGTTGTGTTCGTTCAGTCAGCCTCACACGTCATTAAAATGCACTCACTATAACACTTCACAACTCAACTAAATGTTTAAAAATATTAAAGTAAGAGAGTAAAATATGCATTCAGTGCGTTAGCCCTCTGAGAATGGCCGTAGATTAGAGTAGATCGCATTAAGTTACTACTAGTCCCATAATACTATAAAAGTAGTATCGCATACATGACTTATTATTCCTTTTATTTCATTAACCATACTCCGAATTAACATTTAGCTGAGGTACATATACAAATACTAGGCATACCAGAAGTTCCTACATCCAAATCCAATTGTTAATATATAAGATCAGACTGGTAGGTTAGATTCTATATCCAATTTATACACAGAATAGTTCTACACTAGTATGTTAGTTACACAGGACGTCTATCTTACAACAATAGGTTAGTCAGGATCATGTCAATAAATATCCAATACGTATATCGTATAAATTCCAATATTAGTAGGTTATTCCAATTAAGTACGTGCACATTACATAAGAGTAGATTTCCAATCACTACCCATATTGATATCTTTTACACAGCCAAACCTAATGTTTGTTGACATTGTTAGAAGTGAGTTTTCTCCACATGCAGTAATCTCAGAAAAGGTACTAATAACCGAATCATTAGGTATTACCTTCAACAGTAAATCAGTAGACAAACTCCAGGAACATTCCCATACGATTTGCTGTTTGATCTTATCCCTTAATTTACCTAATCTTGAAAAATACATTATCTTCCATATGTAGTCCAGTCATTTCATTCATTCATTCATTTCGTAACAGCTGCTAAACATAAAAGTTAATCTTACACAAGTAATATAGATATATCTAAAGTAGTTTCTAACAATTCCGTGATTTTATCGGTCGTGACGTCATTCCCATAGAATCTGAAATATTTAGAACGAAATCTTATCCACTCCTTAGTCATAGAGTATTAAATGTCATAGAACGTTCAACATAAATTAAAATCCATTCCAACACTAAACTACACCACTTTGAATAAAAACATACTACAAACTCCAAAATACGATCACAAATATCCGCCAACACACATGCTGAGCTCAGCTGATTCGACATGATCAGTCAGAACGATCACGAGAACTCGAAAGCACTGAGCTCAATCACGAACTGAGGTACTCTCGCTGCTACGGCCCGAACGCTTCTGTTCGTCCCTCCTCCGACAGCTACAAACGTTTTACGAACTGTCTGTTATGTTTCACGTTGTAACGGTGACGTGTTAAGCAGCTACGCAAAACTGTACTTTGTCGTCGGTGTTAATACCGTACAGGTAGTAGCGTGATACAGCGTTGCGTGACACCGTGCATCATAATTGATGCATGGACGAACTAGGTACTGCAATCCCTCTTGACTGATTGAACCTTTCAGTAAACTCTAAGGCAAGTTTTCTGTGGGGGGTTACTCTTAGCAAGAAATGTCTTTGAAATGCTGACAATTTTTATAATTTTTGATGATTTCTGGTGGATGAAGAAGAGTTTCCGCAGCGGTCAGACACGACAAACAGGAAATTATGAATAAGATTATTGTTTTCCCTTCCGTTTTTGACAAGATAGTCATTCTTCAATAGTTTAGGAAGCAAGACAAAAAGATTATAATTTTTATCGCTTTGACCTAAATATAGTTTTCTCTTCCACTCTAATGTAGAAACAAATAATCGAAATCAATTTCTTGTGCATGAAATGAACAACCTATTGATAAAACATCGTTGGTAGACATGGAAAATATCAATACGAGTATAGAAAACTCTAGCAATTATAATAAATCTCCACACATGAATACCTTCGCCCTTACACAAGAAATTTCAAACCGAGCCGCTGTAGCTCAATGGTTGAGCATTGACTTAGCGTTCAGCAGGTCATGGGTTTGATCCCAATGGCCGACCTTTCTGACTGAGACTTTTCAGAGCTTTTCTCAGTCACACCAGGCAAACTGGGATGGACCTGATCGACACCTTTCCCTTCTTCTATCCCGGCCTGAGCCTTAGATGCCTAAAGGCAATAAATAAAATTCAAATTGGCTAAAATGTGAGTTTCATGTTACAAATTTTAAATGGTAAAGATATTGATGTGAAAAAAGTATCATATTATTGAAAAGGAGAACCAAAGAGAATATCAATCAAACCTTTAACCTACCAAGTGGCCACTATCGGATCTACCGAATTTCTACAATATAAAGCTAAAAGCATGACAAATTTACTTTCATTCATCGTAGTTGTCAGTTATAGGAAGAGCCACACTGAGATCACCGGCATCTATCTCCGCTCTCGCCAAAGACATTAAATCTCGTATTGGAACACTCTAACGTGTGTGCAAATTTATGCAAAATGGGTTTGATTTATTAACTCATTTACAGCCGGTTACGCAAAGCATTTTAATATCTTGACTGATTGAACCCACTGGGGTTATTTTAACAACAATAAATGTAATCACATCGTGAGAGTTAAAAAAAACGCAACTTATCACATAGTGATATCATGTTAGAGAACTTTATGCCACAATAATGGAAAACCGCATCATAGCTTCTCTAATTAATTCTAGAATACGACAGCGATCTTAACACTATGTTGTGCAATGGCCCAACCTGAGACAAATTGAACAGGGCTACTTTGTTTGTCAATTTACTACACTATTTGTAGTTTATTTCAATTTATTTATGGGCTTTAGGCAACCTTTGCTCAGGGCGTTGAAGTGGTGTATTGTTTCAGTAGTAAATTCTTAATACTCCCCAATAAAGAGTATATAGCCTTAGTAAATATATTATACATGTATGAAAAATTTACAGCAACCAATGTACTTGCAGACATACTGCATGCAATACGACGTAATATTAGTCAAAGAATATCATGAATATATGTTTGCAGTGTTATATTATTCTGCTCAGTTACTGGTAATTAAATATCAAGAAGTAATGGAATTTTGTATTCTCTACCAGAATGAGCTGTTAGAGGAAAGTCAGAAAAAAAATATTTTTTTGTTAATATTCCTTCTTAATTTTGTTGAATTATGAAACCAACTTCGGAGTACAGGAAAATGAAGCTTCAAGTAATGTGGTGGTTGATTGTCACGTAATTAATGTGGTGTGGGTCTAATTGACAATCCCAGAACTAATATGTTTTCATAAACTTGGATTAAATATAAATTGTCAATATTTTATTTACTACAATTTTGTATATTTCTAATCATTTTAACATTATTACTAAATTAAAAGTTATAAGCTACAACAACAAGGGGAAAAAGATTTATTTATGTTTAAACTGTAATGGTAAATGTATTACTTGTATATGTTGATACAATCTGTTAAAATATGCCATTGGATATTAAAATATGTCAATGAAACTAAAGGCGCAGTACAACTAAGTACAAGCATTTTGAGTATTTCCATGCAAGAACTCACTGCAAAAAACTGTAACGTAACTAGTGTGGTGCTGCTGGTGCGGGTCAAACTGACCCACACTAGTCGTACAAACGGCAACATGGAACGCAGGAACTGTGTGAATACTGGCTTCGAGAGAATATTCGGATTTAGGCAGCTACTAGGAACTAGTGCCATCTAGAGTGAAAAATGAAAATTAGAGAACAAAAGGTTGCAGGGTCATTTTGAACCGCGCCACACTAGTTAATGGTTAAAAATTAATACCTATGCAAAATTTCGCCTTTGGACTGGTGGGAATAAGAGGTGTAACTAGATTTCTTACCCTACCTCGCAAGGGAATACGATTCCGAATACGAATACGAGGCCGGAAGTCTATTCGGCCCATTGAGAGGCTAGGGCGAAGGGATTCCTTGGAATGGCCGGCCCCCGGATTGCAGAGTTTTGGTCCATAGTAGTTACGCTCCTGGCGGGATTTCAACTTCTGGCTGTCGTTTGCCAGTTAGAGTTTTCATGTAATGTACATGCAACATAACCTTACGGACTATATGGTTATTTCGACAGTTTCTTATTAGTAATTCAGTTTTTCAAGCAGGAATGGGGAGACTAGGGTTTGATTTCTCACTAGTCCAGTGGCCAGGTTTGTTATCAAGTTTCAATCTAATCTGTATCAATCTTCAAACACTTTATTTTCTTTTTGTTGGTAAATGTCTAACTTTAATTTGTAGATGACAACAGAGTATTTACCTACTTCACTATGAAATGTGCAAACAACTGCAAATCAACTGCTTAACAATTGACCTCGGAATATTTAAATTTTCTTTATCAATACGAGCTGTGAGGACCAAAAATAGCATTAATTGTTTATCTTCATTAATTTAGTCACAGTACCTTCTTCTGTACACTTCTGTTTTTATGTCTTAAAATACTACTATTTCTTTTCATTCTTGCACATATGAATTCAAAAATCACAACCAAAAAAGTTCCACACAACCCAAAACATAAAAAGAAGAACATTCCATATGCGTGGTTTGATGAAAGAGGAACGAACTGTTTTATGTCACTTCGCGAATAGTTAATTACAATTGATTCTTTGTGCCACATGTCAGTGATACCAGATTCAGATATTCTCTGGCTAATTACAGCAACTTTACTTTCCAAAATTGATGATTTTTGCAGAAGAAGGACTGAAAAATACGAAAAAGTCTTTTCAGCAACTGCATGGAGTAACTAAGTTCCATCCTTGTCTTTATAAATCCTCTCAGTAAGATAATTCAAGATAGATAGTTGCCCTGCTGCTGCAAAGTCCCTTTTGGTTGCTCCTCGATGTCATCCGTCCGTATAAGATACCATTTCTTGACACTTTTTGTAAATAAGTGTTTCAACAGGATCACCTGTGATTAGAAAAAAAGAACGTATTACTGGTGTTGAACCAAGTTTCAAATTTGATTGCACGACATCTCGTTCATAAGACGGGGCCGTCAAGTAACTTACGAGTGAATCCTCGTGTGCGGAACATATAATAAGAAAGAAGAACACCCAATTCAGGAACAACCACCTATAAAGAAAGGTTTTAGGTGTGTGGGGACGTGCCTCACGAAATGATAACCTTATTAAATGTAAAATAGCATTTTCAAGAAAGAGACTATCATTCTGATTTTGAAGTTTTTTAAGTACACTCACCAATACCAAAAAGAAGATTTTAGTTGCAATTATAAGAATCCAACAATGCATATTGAAAATTAACAGAATATTCTGCCAGGCAGGAAGTCTCCTTGCTTTCCGGACAGCCCACACGAACTCTCCACGAATGAAATCTTCAGTAAATGATACCACTACGAATCTTCCTGTTGTCGGGGTAAAAGCAGCTGCATCAATATCCGCTCTGTCGTAAACAAGGTCACCAAGAACACCTGCAAAAGTTCCATTTGTATATTTAAATCCCCACTTCTTATTATCCTTCGGAGGCTGAATGGAAGCACTAAAGTTTAATTTCTCGCCTAAGGTGTTGATAATTTTGCCCTCAGAACCATCAGGAGAATTTATGTTTTCTGGGTCAATAATAATACATGGTGGTACGTCAAATGTGCTTATTTGTACTGGACATCTGTGCATTACTAACATGAGAAGGGAAAAGGTTTTCGGTATGTAACATTGGGTGTTTATTACCAATGTCCCATACGACAATGTCTTGGATGCTCCAACAAGACTGTTTCGAAAACAGAGAATAAGTATAGAACATGACTACTAGAAAAAGTGCCTACAACGACATTCGATAGTTTTAACTTCAGGCTCATTTCAAATATGTATTTCATTTGAAAATTTGTCCAATTCAGTTCCTCGTCTGGTAATAATATCATGTTTCGGATATTACGACTAACTTCTGGAATTGAATCAAATTCATGAAAATAAAATTCCAGTTCATTTGGAAGTCCAAATCACAATATAAGACTGTTGTAGTTTATTACCTCGAGCATTACATGTACCATGAGATAGATTTGTCATGACAATCACTGGTGATGAATAGCATTTGTTTTTAAATAACATATTATTAGCGTTGGCTTTATTACTTTCCGGTGAAATTATGATGATGTCTTCTTTGACGTGTATTTTAACAATTTCGCAAAAGCATTTTAGATTTCCTTCCATGTATTCACTGCGGTCTCCAAGGTCATTTCTCATGTTTGTGCAGAATACAACAATTACTTTAGCTAGAATACTTAAGATTTGTACGCTGAGCATTTTCAACTCATTTCCTAAAATAAACAAAAGAGAAAATTATATAAGAAACAAACCTGACCTTAGAAAGGGCACATGACCTTTATCTTATGAAATAGACGTCTTCATTGAAATGACTGATTAATTTAATATTCACTTGAGTCAAATATTTTTGACTAGAAACTTATCTTCTAAACGAGCTAGAGATGATAGAATATGAACCACAACTACAGGTAAAATGTAGGCAATTTATACTCATTGCTAAAGAGTGAATTACTGTAACGAATTCAATCCGATATGTCATTAAGGATGTATCTTCCACCAGGTAAGGAATAATAACCCTCTTTAAAATGATGGATTGAGACCTTGATGGTTATTCTTTTATGTAATTACATTAAAAATAACTAAAAACATATCTGTCATAAAGAAATTGAAAAACAATTGAAGGGTTAGGGGAAAACGATGAAACTGCATCTGGACACATTTGAAAGGAAAATTTAAAATAAAGTTTCAAGTGCCATTGGAGCACACTGCATTGCTTAAACATTCTTTCAATGTGAGCAATAATTACTCAAGGTATATTACAAAGTATAGTACACATTTTGAAATAACATATGGAACCACTAGTTTAAAATTGACCAAATATTGAGTTCCATCGTTTTTCTCCCTTACCCTTCAATGATGTATGCCTCAAGTACAGATTAAGATTGAGCCTTTTCAGCTGTGAGGGATACACACAATATTTGTTAACGGCATACAGAACAGTTAGTGGCACTTTGTAGCATTGATTTGTTTTCTTTCATTGTCTTGTTGCTGTATGGCAGTGCTGAAAACATTTACAATATTGGACACTTTCACGGGGAATAGTGAATAGCGGCGGAAGCAGTTAATAAGTGTTCTACATGCATATAGATAATAACAATCCATATTAGTCTTTAACTCAATATCTATAATACAAACGTCTTATGACCTTGGCTCTGTATTGATTTTGGGAGTTATACAGAGTGTTTCTGAAATAATGGTGCAAACCTCGAGGGGTAATTATTTACATCAAACAAGAAAATGTTCGCTTCAGCTACAAACCCTCAAAGTTACGACGGCATCGTCACAAGTGGCGCCATATCTTGATGAGTAATGGCGTAAGCGTTGACGGTTTAACAAATCACACTGAAAGTAGTACCCAATACTTCTGTTGAAGTTATCTTTATGATTGGCAAATACAGCTTAGAGTGGATTTCTATGTTTGCCATATTAAAACATTTTATTTCTTGATAATGAAGTTCCTAGGTTAGGAAACCTGTCTTTGCGGCACTCCGTCAATCAACAAGATTGCTTAAAGTGATGTACCGGGTACTACTTGGAGTGTGATTTGCTAACCGACACTACTTACTTTACTATGTGTCGATATATGACGTCATTTGTGACGATTCCACCGTGAATTTCAGCTCTGAAACTATGCATAATTTTGAATCTTTAAATTAATATTTTGTATGTTCTGATGTGTATAATCACCTCCCGAAATTAGCAGCATTATTTTGGTCACTTACTCGCTTGTTATTTCATATGAAGGTGATTAAGTATCTGAATTTCTTAAAGGACATACATGCTTTTCATGTGTTAATTTTGAAGATCAGATAAATCAAAGAACGAAACATTTCAGAGTATTTTGTATTATAAAAGTAAATGCTTCCACCTTCTATCTATGACACCATTTTCGATCTTGTTTGCAATTATTAGACACAAACTGTATCAATAGGTAGTTATAATAACAAATAACTTTTAGTATTGTTATCTCAGAAAAAAAAAATCTTTTTGTACTTGTGTGTTTAAATAGCTTTTTCAAATTTTGAGTAGAACATATGCGGAAACTATTATTTTATGCTGATAAAGTTTTCAAATATCCTCCTTCTTGACGTTTCATTTGCAAAATTCGCAGAAATATTGATTTTAATTTAAGTTTTCTTATTTTCATTCAGATATGTCACATAAAATTATTTGAATCTTTAAATTATCATTTAGATTCGACAAGTATGAATTATTAACTTCACAGAGGAAGTGTCCGAAAAGCAAAATTTGGCAGAAGAAGCAAGTAACGTTTTTTTTTCAATTGTCTTCGTTGTAAACAAATAAGGAAAAATTTTGCAGTATTTATATTGGTGTTCACAATAAATGCTACCAACCGCTTTTCAATAATCTTTTCACCGAAACGATCATGCAAAACAATTCATTTCTCTTGAAAATTTGAACTTTCGGACATGTTTTACCTTCTGTAGTCAGTGCTTCTTTCAGAAGGAAACCGAAGAAAAGTACGAAAAGTGCTCCCCGAGAAACTTAATGGGGCTATACATAACATTTGGACTTATTCTTTCCCAGGAATCATAAAAAAAAAATACATCACCAATCTAGAAAGAGATTTCTCTTAAAGAAATACTGCTCAAAGAAAGTGTACAAGAAGTCGGAATGATTTTTTTTTTTCGACAGAGTAAATATTTAGTCTACCTCATAACATCACTTTGTTGCGTTACATTTGACGCATGTACTTTTGACATGACAGTAATAAGTGCAATGGTATATGTCTGTCTTATAAGTACATTCAGCAGCCAAGTGAAAAATGTTTTGACCTCGCTTTTAAGAATAAGAAAAGAGTAACAAATTAACTTGAAATCAAACTGATACGCATCATTATTTTTTTTCTTTTCTTTTTATTTCATATTTGTTGGTGTCATTAGCCAAATTATGTGCAAATCAATTATACGAATTGATGGTGTTTCTCATATAATGTTTATTTTTCGACAATTTACGGAAGTTAATGACTAAAGATCCAATCCATGGAGTTACGGTTTTTAAAGAAGCTGGCGTAAATTTTGCTTATACCTAAAGACTCTTTTCTTTAGGTATAAGAGATATGTTCTGTAAGATTAAGCCTTGTACTTGATCATTCCGACACAGATTTTCCACAGCTATCGTCATTCTTGGTATTCACCCAAATGTGTCTAAAGTAGGTAAGTCCTTTGTCACTACCTTACCCAGTCCTTTCCATGAGATGTGTCAGGGACAGAGATCAAGACAGAAAGAGACAGAGGTCGAACATGTCTTTACGATGTAGTTTGAGTCTCAGAGAAAAGACTTTTTCTTTACAACCTTCAGTTCTGAAAGTACCTTAAATTAGATTTTAAAATAGTTGTTTCTTTCAATAATTGAAGGAAAACGATTCAATAACTAACATACACTGTTGTGAGAAGTATGGTTGCATAGCGAAACATTAATAATGTGAGCCAGTCTCAAAGATGACGTAAATTCACATCTGAAAGTAAGTAATCAAGAAAGTAAGTTACTTTTTTATTGTCATTACAAGCTATACATAAGCATCTTACTCATATTTGTTAATTCTGATAGATGTGTAATGTTGGAAAATATAATAGTCCTATTTTCAACTTCAGGCTTTAGTTACCCAGCGAAAAATAATACTTCTGTTAGCTCGTCCGACAATAATA
>JAGDQP010037570.1:0-18562 GCA_022664845.1 Lepisma saccharinum | reverse complement strand
GACCACCTTAATTGTGATTTCAAAAGGAAAAATATATTTGGAAAGCTAATTACTCTTCTAATATGTTCAATAGATGCTCTACTAAGTCCTCACTAACATCCCCTAAAAGCCAACTTGGGGAACAGCTCTTTATGGTAGAAAAATGTTCGCCATCTTGATTTTTTTAAATGCGTCTCCCGCTCGAATGGCCTGTCACAGTCACATGTTATTTGCGCTTATGAACATATTGGTTAGATGAACTTTTCATCTCTCACTAAAATCTCCGAAAATTGAAGTTGGTAAACACTGCTAAACGATCACCAGTGTTTGCTATCTTGATTTTTAAAATCAGTTTCCCGCTTGACCTGTCCCCGTCACAGTGACATGCAGTTTGTGCTTATATTTCGAAACATACACAGTATTGTTGTAGTCTGAAGCCCGATATTATGGAATAGATCAATTAAATAGAACAGTCTGTGAAGGATATGGCAATGCCCATCTGCACTGAACGCCAATGCGCTGATGAAGTTATAGAATGGGCTCCAGCAGGTTCTTTCTTGTCACTAGGTGCACTCCTAGTCGGCTTCATTAAATTATCCCACTAACTATGAAAAGATGGCGAAGTTCCCCAATTTGATGTTACATCTGATTCGCACTTCCTTGGAAGTAGGGTTCGTGATACAGTCATAAATCTGAGAACAAATTTCTTCTTGAATGATTGACATAACAGCATCTTACATTCTTTTTTTCTTTTACTTCACTTTCTCTTTTATCGGTGTACCACTAGAATGGATTGGGAATACTCAAGAGCGAATAGAAATTACTGTTCCAAAATTCTTCTTATGTGCTAAAACCTGAAAAGAATCACCAAAATCCTGCTTAAGAAGAGTTCTTTCAAATATTTTTCGCCGTCAGTTGATCAAACTGTACTGAAATCTTCGGCCATCCTAACAAGGTCCGTTAATACGTATTATCAATCATAATTATTTTCTATAAAATACATACTTTGTAAAAAAAAAAAAGCTGCTATTCTCGACTCGTCATGTGGTGGACCAAGTAATCTGAACTGCAAGTAGGCTTCTTTGTATCCAAGACGGGAAAAGATGAATCACAATTATTGTGATATTATTAAGCTGCAGCAACAAGGCCAGGTTCTACTTCGATCCTGCTATTAAACTATTGAACCTCATTAATTGTCCCTTTCCATACAAATTGCACGGATTGTATTGATATTGCGTAGAGTTTCTGCACGGGGATTCTGTGATATCTTACGGGATTTTTTTTTTAAAGCCACGTTTATTGAAGCAGCATTTTGAAACGAGAACTGCGAATCACTACTTTTAAGCAAAAAAAAAAAAAAAAGTATATTTGTAGCTATGGACACACTGTCGGGATGTCTGGAGTACTACTTCCCACAATCTGTTTGTGAATCTATTTACTCTATGCCGTGAAGACGATACGTAATTCCGTCAGCCCTCAAAACACTATTATTCTATATTTTTGTCACACCTCTTTTAACATAAACAGCAGGAAGATCCCGCAAAATATACAGTCTGAATCCTCTACGCCTTTATTTGTATAGGACGAAATTATGTAAAGTAAATATTACATCAAAAGATTTTTATAAATAGTTCACTACTTGTAACGAATAACACCAACGAGAGCTCACACGCAATACAAGGCTGAAGGACACAACACTACTCTTATGTGTGGGCAATGACAGTGCCAGGATAAAAGCCCCTGGAGGAGCTACAACATTTAGTTTGAAAAAGTAGAATTCCACAAGCTCATGAACGGCGACCCAGCGTCCTAGCCTATACGGCTATCGAGGTCGGCAGACTTCTTTTGTATGACATCACGAGACAATTATGATCAATCAGCGTTCGTTGCTTTGTACTCTCTTTTACTATGGTGATAATTGTTAACTTCTAACAAACAAACGTTGATAATGAAACGGAGGCATAATTCCATTCAATTCAACACCACTTTAACCACCTGTCACCGCTGCGCTGCCTCACTTCCCTACACTACGAAACAGCAGCGCACAGACTTCCACGTCCGTAAGACCAGCTTTGGGATCTTAATTTTTAAGTTCCGCGCTCTGTATAACATAGAACAAAGCACAAAACTTGTAGTACCTTAGTGGATTACGGAACTGTACAGGCACATGGATTTTCTTCTTATTTGCCACTCACAATGTCATTTTAATAAACAGTATTGTGGATAATGTCTACTTTAGTGGGCACTATAGCGGGAAATACGTAAGTCTTAAGTACTGACAATATCTATGTGCCTGTATAGTCCGTAATCCACTACGACACTACAAGCTTAAACTTATAGTATTGTGTTGTGTTGGTTGTAGTGTTATTTTATCAACATTTATATGCATTACATGAATAGTAAAAAATGTTCCCACCTGTCAAATACAGATTAGGTTTTTGTTATTCGCATATTTGTACACTGTCAAAGATTAAAGCGTTTTCTAAATTTGCTTGTCACTGATACAACAGATACTTCAGCGAAAGAGGAGTTTTCGGTATGTGGCAAGTTCACTGGTATTGACGGAAGATAGTTAAATATCTTAACATACTTTTCTCTGGATGAGTGGATTGTAATTACCAAACCCGCACCTTCGGACTCGCAACATAATTCCGTCCAGAATTAAAAAAATATCGTACTTAACAAAATTCATTATGTCAATTCGAAGCTAATACTAAGAATTATTATTAATACATGCAGATCAGTAATTCACTTAATGTTTTCAATTACTATGCTTGACAATTAAGACCTATGTTTCAAATGTTGTTAAACTTCAATCAAGATTGTATTAAAGCGATGTTATCAAGTTTAAAACTATGGAGGAAATGTATTCTTGTTATTTTGTTGGTGCACCTAAGATGAACATGATCTTCAAGGCCATTAGCGATTGTTAATGACACTGTTTGTAGCTGATAGAGCCACTAAAGGCAATTTAATTGAAATGTGGATAAGGAAACTGTGACTAGAAACGAAACTTAGAAACAGATTATTGTCATTGGCTATTATGCTAGCTATACAGTACATACTATTCTACATTGTTCCATTCAACACGGTTCTTATTACATCTGGACTTATTTAAAAGCAATTTCATAAATAATGTAATAAAAACTTGGTATAGACTTAACGCAAGCTAGAGTAATTATTCGTTTGGAATGGGAGCCTGATACTAAATCGGACCTAGGTACAAACGTTTTCGTCTGATAGATTTCTGGCTGAAAGACAGATTTTAATTTTGCACCAGGGAATTCCATTTATCGGGTCGGGTTTGCTAAAATACTAAGCCCAATGATTTTGATAGTTATGAGTGTAGTCTCCAATATTTGCACTCTGCAAATATTGTAAGTAAAAATACTATCTTAGCATATCAAGATTATGAAACTTTGAAGGTTTCAGAAATATCCAATGCCAATCTATATAAGAGAATATGAGATATGAAGAAGATGCGGGCCACTGTGGCTCAATAGGGCGCTCACCTCTGGTGCTAGGGGTCGTAGGTTCGACCCCTGATCAGTGCTCATGCAGTGTGGACTCTATGGTGGACAAGCATCGTGTGTGGGGGTTTTCTCGGGGTTCTGCTGTTTCCTCTCACTTTCTTCATTCCACCAACTCATTCATCATCATCCATCCGCTCTGAGCCAAAGTTGCCTAAAGACCTTAAAATTAAATTCAAATTCAATGAAGAAAATGCAGGCACGAGATCTGTGGGTAATCTATTGGTTACATACATAAATTTATCGTCACTTCAGAAGCGTGCACGATCGAATCTAGTGCCAACTATCCTTGCTGAGATTTTCCAAGAGTTTAAATTCTTAAATAATTTAGTTAAGTCATTAGTAGCTCCCAATCTACCTTATTACTGTCATGTTAAACAGACTATGTAGGTTATCCAATGGTCCAAAACACATAAAACAGTGGAGAGGAAGAAAACAATTTTTAATTGTTTTGTCCTATCTCATTATTTAAGACACTCGTAATGTCTAATTCAACGGTGTTAATAAGCACTTTTTTCTTGTTTGAGCGTTGCATGACGAGCTTCCCCAAGGTCCTAAGTCTATCGTTTCTGTCACTACATCTCATCTACTATTGATCACTTCCTTGGGGTACAAACACTGTTTGATTGAAGTAGTAACTTTATCTGCCTAACATGTCATTTGGCCAATTGGAGCGACGTTTTAGAAAATGATTTCTGAGCTACTATTTTTGTCATAGGAATTAGCGAGAAATCCTCTTTCATGTAGTAGTAGTAACAGAAGTAATAAACATTATATTATTATTATTATTTGGGTCTCCAACTTCCTCTTAAAACCACCGATCCATACCAGTAACAGATACGATCAAGGCGATTAAAAATGTTGTGCAATTAACAGCTGACGCCTTAAGTTGTACACGTCAATTGAGGAGCTTATTTTCAAAAGGACACATGTCCAGTGGGGCAATTTTTTCAGTAGGAGTAATAAATGCATTTCTCTGGGAGTGCATGTACTATAATTGTGCAAATAATCGAATGTTGTAACTTGACAGTGCTCTGGTTACAATATTAGATAATTCGCACAATTACAGTGCTCTCCCTCCCAGAGGAATACATTTTTATTCCTACTGAAAAAATTGCCCCGCACTGGACATGTGTCCTTTTAAAAATAAATTTCTCAATTTTACTGATAAAATTGGTACTGTAGTTCAAATTGATCATGCTGTTAATGACTCAATACATAATACACAATTTATTCTTCAAACACTTCTCGTTGACTTCAGTGTTGTGATGACTAAGGCGTTTGACTACCATTCAGGAGGTTTCAGCTTCGAATCCTGACTGGGGCATGCATGTTTGTGAATTTTAAAGGTATTTAATTAATATGGAACAAACAAACTAAGATTTAAATTCAAAAGCTTCTTAAATTTAAATTGAACCAAAATATTTTAACGTCGTCATTAATGTCATTTCTACTGTTAATGCACTTGTCCATTGGATTTAGTTTACTTATTTGCTTTTAAAATAATTTAAGAATGCCTTATGCTATGTAATGGGTACCCTGATACCAATTTCTGACACTTCTACATTGTGGAGAGTTTGAACTGTTTGTAGATGAAATTGAAGAGCACAGGGAAGGAAAGGAGGATGCTCATTTTTGAAGAAAAAAAGAGTTTGTACGCTTAACAAGTACTTTAACGTTAGGAAAGTTTCAATTCAAAAGTGTATAGATTTCTTAACTATTATCTCATACTTTTACTTAACAGAGACAACAGTCTTTTCTGCACACCTTATATTTGCATTGTTGTTTCAGATTCCTGAGCAGGTCTTATTAAAGTCTTAATATATAACGTAATAGTTCTTTCTGTTTTTTGAATAACGCGAAAACCAATGAAATAGTCTTTAAGTCTACATACAATATGGTTTACCAACCATACGTCTAACATGTTCATTGAAGAGTAATTTTGAAACAAAAACTAAGCCTAAACTATAAATAATATAATAATTCTTTTGGATGAAATAATATCTAGCGTTACTTCCTCACTCTCCGTTCAGATCGCACAGGCAGGGGTATTGTTGAAAAAGTTTGAAACTATATTTTTCCTTTTGAAGGGTCAACATTTCTCTTTTCAGCTTAATTTTATCTGTTTTTATGGATTTTACTTTTAAATTTTATATGCGAAAACGTGACGAGGCGCTAGCACCACAAATAGCGCTTTGTGTATTTATTTTACCATTTTTTTTCCGGTTCGTATTTTATTTCTAAATATAATAAAAAATCATTGTATTTGAATTTAATTTTATTTAAGGCCTTTTGGCATCTTTAGCTCAGGTCGAGACGGGTTAGGTAAAGGATCAAAAAGGTATCGGCCAAGGCCTTTCCTAAGCTACCATCAGGGCATTCACCTGGTGAAACTGAGGGAAACCTCAGTCAGGATAGCCAGCGTGGAGTTCGAACCCACGTGTCTACCCACTGTCGATCAGAAGTCCGCAACGTAACCGCCTGGACCACGAGGGCTGGGTAATGAAAATTCGTGTTGTCAATAAGTTTTTAAGTTCTTCATTTGGAAAATATTTTTGTTTCATTTTAAATACAGTATATATCGTATTCAACAGTAAAAGAAGAAAAAATTAAGTATCATAGATATACGATATTTTCATAAAACAAAATGCTATTTATGATATATTCTGAAGAACATGAAGAGAAAAGAAAAGGATGGAAGAACTATACCAGTTATAAAATTGCTTGAGAGCTATACACCCAATCACGGAATATAGCGGGTTTCGTAATTGTTAGGGGAGACGAGGGTTAGCTGACATTCGGGTTGGTTGACACAATTTTTATTGAAGCTTGGAAACCATGATTATACTACCGTAGAAGCCTCTCTACCAGATGGGTTTAATGAGAAAATTGCATGGTTAACGAGGTATTTCAGAAGCAGAGGAGGAAAAACTCTTTAGCGAACAGCTAAGTAGTTTTCTGCATCCTGGCTTTCATTTTATGTCATTTAAGACCAATTTACTATTTTGAAATCTACCTATTTAGAAAGATCTGTATCTGGTTTATGTAGTAACATACAAGTGGCGAAACGACATGCGATGCTTTTGTCCACATCTAATCGTGTCGTTGATCGAGAATATGTGAAGCGCTACTTCCACATTCCTCATACGTCGTTAACGGCTCGTGCGAATCGCACAGAGGATACCTTTACTTTTTTAATACACCTTGCTTATTTTCAAGCAGTGATCAGAAAAAAAAACACTTTTAATTCTGTATGTGAGAGCTAGAAGCGCGTAAGTCACAAATTCTTGTTTTCCAAAAACAAGGGGAAAATACTTCCCTTCACATAGAAACTAAATGGACAAACTACATAATATACTTACTTACTTGCATTAACATGTTTACAGCAATATGTTACATATATAATATGTTAACATGTTTACAGCAAGAATATAGTATTTGATGCCTTCCGAATTGTGTTCAAATGTGTATTTATTACGTTTTGGCCAAAATTAGGCTTTAGCAATAATGATAATAATAAAAGTAGGAACGTTTTAGAACACGTAATTATTACTTAGAACCTTAGAAAGCAAGAAAAAAAGTTATTAACATTTAACGTTGGGGTAAGTAATAGTTTTACTAAAATTATTATTATACAGATACATACCGTAATGAAAACATTTCCTAGATGTAATCAGAGGTAGAATACATTACTTAATAATACGATATTGCTACGCGTATTAGGCAGGGGACTCTATAATTTATAACTCTTCTGATAATATTTTCAACTAGTATTTTGTGATGTGCACACACAACAGTTCTGAAAAGACATTAGTATGCTTGTGTAACAAGTGTTCCCAATCATATGAAACTATCAAACAATCCCACACACTGTATCAACCAACGCCATAAACGGGGTAGGTTGACGCACTTTGCATTACATGGAACTTGTGTCGATAACTCTTCTAAATAAAAGCGAATACCTTGATATGTTCGTTCAGGAAATAACAAGGATTAATGATGTCTTCCTTACTCATTTTTTTACATCGTATGAACAGTTTGAAAGATATAATGAAAAAACCAAGAAGCTGTATCAACCAACTCCAGTCTCTTGTTAGGAATGATTTAAATAGTTACACGTTACAATATAGAATAGATCTTTGGACGACAGATATTCATTCTTCTAAAATCTTCCTCATCCTTACATTCAGGTCATTTTCCCTTCATCTGCTTGTTTTCACCCTCATGAAGTGTGGGTACGTTAATGCTACATCAACCTTTGTGAAGGACACCATCGTTAAGCTAAACACGAATTTGTTTTTAACGATAGATTCAAATAAGAAATATCTTATTGGTAGAATATAACGGTTATAAGTTATAACCTACGTTCAGACCGGCGTTAGCCATTGTGCTATTACAGCTCATACAATCAATTTTATATTATATTTTATAACTTTTGTGTTATAATAAGTCATTAGTAAGCAAACTAGCCAGAAGCGGTGTTGATTTCTTTATTTAGGTATGATCTCTCGAGTCCTCCCGCAACCCTTCATACAATAATGTATAAGTGGTTGCCTATCACATTGCCTATCACAAACGAATTAAATGTGCTTTTTGTTTCCTTTACCTGAGACCTTGTGTAGGGTAACATGTTAAATAAAGCACTGAAAATGGTCGGTACAATGATCGAAAATCGAACCCGTTTCCAAGTTGCAGGTCGGTTGAGCTACGAGCGTGATGATTACAGAACCCAGCAGGCTACTGGAAGATCCGGGTTTGATTCTGGGTGATTTCAACAAGTAAATTATTTTTTTCCCTCTCTTTTCTCTCCCAACAAACTCTGTTCCTGTTTCGAATCTTTCTCAACTTTGAATGAAAAACAGTAAAAGTGGGCAGGCCATGTAGCTCGAATGGGGGATAAACGAAGATTATATTCTATCCTGGTTGGAAGGCCGAATGGAAGGAGACCATAGGGAAGGCCGAGAAATCATTGGAAGGATAATATTAGAAGAGGTCTTCGAGAAGTAGGTGTACGTGATGAAAACTGGCTTGATGTGGCCCAGGATAGAATCCAATAGCGAACGTTTGTTACTGCGGCGATTAACTTGCGAGTTCCATAAGCCATAGAGTTAGTTAATAAAATATAATATATAAATAATAATAATAAATCACAGCCATATTCGATCCACTAGTGGATGAAACCTCTCCCAGGAGGAAGAACATTGGTCTACTGCTCCCACGCTGCCAAGACTGGTTGGGACAGGAAAGCCTAAGCTCTCATTGTGATCGCCACTATCTTTTATTCATAGCAGCTACCCAATTGCTTCACGATGCTGGGCAGGCATGGTACCGAGACCGAGACTGGTCTTGGTCCCGTCTCGATATCGTCTTGAATTCGATACCAAGACCGAGACTAAAGTTCAGGAATCAAGACGAGACCGAAACTCTGTGCATCGAGATTTACTCGAGACGAGACCAAGACCGAGACTTATCCATCGATACTCGAGACGAGACCAAGACTTACCTTTCGAGACTCTCATCTTGATCGAATCTATAAGCTTTATTTTTTCTTTAAC
Source organism: Lepisma saccharinum (assembly GCA_022664845.1). Taxonomy (NCBI): domain Eukaryota; kingdom Metazoa; phylum Arthropoda; class Insecta; order Zygentoma; family Lepismatidae; genus Lepisma; species Lepisma saccharinum. Next base: position 9,498 of record JAGDQP010037570.1, on the reverse strand, counting down.
ATGTTATATTGTAGTTTTTAAATACCATGACTATAAGTTGTCAATGCCAAACTATTTTCTGTTGTCTTTCAATAACAATAATATAAAAATGTTGGAGATTGTTTCGGGGACGGCTCGTACAGACATTTCTTTTCTTCTGCGAATTTTCATCCCCGTTCTTTCTCCCTGCTGATAGTCTTTTACTTCTGTTGATACTCTCCCATTTATATCAGAGTCTGCTAGACTGATCCCGTAAAGAATGTAAAGCATACGTCAAGAAGCCAAACTGTCTAAATTGTAATATAGATCTTTTCTTACACCGTTTACTTTTTATATTTTAAAAAAATGGAAAGATTTTTAAAATATTAACCGGTATCTTAGAAAAGATGGAGACAATCTCATATTCTTTATGTATAGTGTTTATATTTCTACATACATGGAAATCAGCAAGTTCAGTCACGGACAGCTATCAACTATCTTCGTAGTCCTGGTAGTTCCTGATTTTAAAGTTCTCGACAGACAGGCATAGTGATTGTATAAGGCTTCCCAGCACTTGTTGCTGAAGCCTAAATGTTGTATAAAGTATCCATGTAGTAACTACTTAGTTTATGCAGAGGAAATTCTGCACAACCAATCACGTACATTCGATAAAACAGTATTATTTTTATAAAAATCAAGTGAGGCGCAGCGAGCGTCAAATTTGGATTATCTACATATTGTTGGTGAAGGTTCGCCGAGACCTTCCGAACAACATCTCAACCACCTTCATAGTCCTAGTAGTTCCTGAGTCGAAAGTTGTTGACAGATGGATAGAGGGGATATAAGATTGTACATAGTATGGCTTAGACACAGAAAGGTTATTTTTTTACCTATTAAGCTATGCTTTGCGAGGATTTTTTGAATGATATATTAATCTGATAACACGGCTTATTTGAAATACCAATGTGCTTATTTCAGTTTACAAAATTCGCAATACGCTATTTGAAAGTAGCGCCTACCGGGAACACACTTCACTCCTTTCTTTTTGCTTTAATGTGTGGACGTGCAGCTGTAACCCATACCTATGAATTGGTTCTTTTATTCAATATGAGCTTTTATTCAATCAGAGTGTAAACTAATTGATTCGTGTGGCTGTGAAGTTCGGTAAATGCTATTTTCAATTTCTTTGTATTTATTATTTCCTTGTACAAAAGTTCACAATAAGTAATTTTTTGTCACGCACTGTTAAACATTTTGTTAGCATTTCTAGGACTTTTAACAAACGTTTCGAAGAATTTTTAGTATTTCATGTTGTTTCGCTGTAATGGAGAAAAACTCAGACTTTTTGTATGATTATCTAGATATTTTTCGTTTTCAGTTCTGCACATGCGCAGAATCTACTTTCTTATCGTACTTGTTCATACAGAGTTAATCAAGAGTTTGCTACCACCATTTTGTCAGTTCTTGTTTTGGTGGAAATGGAAAATATTTTGAGTGAATGGAAATTCCGAGCCTTAATTGACAATTACAAAAGTGATTAAAATGTGATGTAAGTCGTAGGATCAACTTAGTTTATATGTTCGGGTTTCAGCCAACATAACTTCTAACACTCTATACTGTTTTCTTTTAACTGGAAATTTAGAGCAGTTAGTTCTACGCTGGAATTTTGATGGAAGAACCCGTGTTCAAATCTTTAGATTTCAGTTTCTTTTCTTTTGCTCCCAACATTCTTGAGAACTGTATAATGAATGCCTTTTATTAGACAAATTACTGAAATTTTCCAGGTAGCTATGGTTGCCTAGCTTTTCTCAGGAACGTTTCGGAAAATCTTTAACAGTATACGTCAATTTATTTCTATAAATCTGGTAGAAAATTTCGACTAAAATGTAAAATTTTCATTTTTAACGTAACAGTTATACAGTTAATTTAAATATAATTTAGAAATAGCAAAACGTAAATGTTACGTATACCAATTTCGTTATTTGTTGTACATCATAGATTCGTTTCCAAAATAGAAATATTTTCATGTATCTCACTCATTGGTGTTCTATCCAAACTAAAGGTTTATATTACTTTAAGATCGTAATGTTTTTCTCTATATTTCAGAATATTATTCCTAATCTAAATCCTAAATTAACAATTTAACAAGATATGTTAATATCATATTAATATTCTTGTTCTTGTCCTGAAATCGGAAAGCCTACGTACTTATTTCAAACAAGTCAAGGAGTGGCATCATTTTAAAATCTATCGTCTTTCGAGACTTTCGAGACAAGACCGAAACTAATGTGTCGAGACTAGAGAATGAGACGAGACTGAGGTTTACAGTCGAGACCGAGACCAAAACCAAGACCTGAATTTTCAGATCGAGGCGAGATCAAGAGCAAGACTGTCCTAAAAATTCGAGACGAGAACGAGACTGATGTCAGTCTCGTATCGTCTCGATACCATCCCTAATGCTGAGTGGGCACCGTTCCAGACCCACACACCTTGGAAAAATCCTTGGCAGTTCCAGGAATCGAACCCGAACCCATCAATCTGTAATCAGCAATAATATTTGACCGCCCCGCACTAGACCAACGGGGCGGTCAAATATATAATAGTAATATTTTATTTGCTTCACAGTGCACTGATCTCATCCCGGGAGTTCTCAAACAGTAGCATAGCGTATCAAATGTGCAACCCTAGACTTCTGAGGTTTTCCGTTAACCTAAACCCGTAGATCTCGCAACTGCGTAGATGAGGGGAAAGCATAAAGGTTCAGATGTACAAAGGAACAAAGGTTAAAGGAGAATATGCGGTCGTAGGGAGCAAATATTGGTGTTATGAGTGGTTGCAAGAAAGGCTAGGTCCACCAGTGTACTTTGTAGGTCTTTCTACCAACAGTGGATTAGTTTACTCATGATCTAAATACGTTCTTGGTATTAGTGTGTTATGCGTACTACTGAACTTCTTTAAATGTTCATTATAATTTATACATTTATCACTTTTAACTACCATTTTTAAATATTTCATTTAACACTTAATTTTAGGCCCTCATTTTGATCCTAAAAGGCTGTCGTTAGCCAATAAAAGAAACTGCATATCATTTCTTTTTAATGATCTACACACCTGTATAATATAAATCTTGTGTCGTTCATATCGAAATTTTTACCTCAATACAGTACTGCATCAACCTATAGGGCTATCTGTGGTTCAGTGTATTGTGTTCAAGTTACCTGTACAACTTTTATCGTTGAACCACATTTCATGCTTAAGCTGCATAGGAAACATCTGAGAAAGATAAGCGTCTTACATCTGGAAGAAATAATTTTCCATTGTGTTTGAGTATTTGTGTGAATTTTCTCTGGCAAAAATACAGGATGATTTTTTCTTTTAAGTTTGGGAAAAACGTATGGAAATTTTTCTACGCAACGCTTATAAACCTGAATCAGGTAATCTTAAATGCGTTTCTGCTGACATAAAATTTGCCGTCACAAAATTAGTGCCTCGAAGAAGATGAGATATTTCTAAACACGTCTGAAGGCAGAGAAAAAATATATATATCATCTTCCATTCAACTGTTGTCAGGGTACAATATAAGAAGAGTGGCTTTCTGGAGAATCTGAAACTTGAAATAGTGCTGTTCCACCTACTTGAGTTACAATACTTTTAGCAAGGCAAACTTTTTTTTTTAGTTTAAATTCTTCTTCTATTCAATGTAACATTTTAGCGTGTTATGTTTTTTTATCCATTTGATGAATCTATTAAATATATTTCATCAGTTAACCGAAATTTAAAATCGATCCGTTTATCGAAGCGCTAAATCGACAGCCCTTGTGGTTAAGTATTTCAGGTTAGTATACTGACATAGTATCTTTTAAGGCTTACAAGAGAGGTACGTATTGACACAAAATTGAGGAAGAAAGGAGTATTTTTGTGTAAACAGAAATTTAGAAGAGAAAAAAAAGTATATTATAAAGACTCATTAACAAAAAAATCTATGAGCGTAATAACAAACTGAGGGAAGGCTTTAAGTGAGATGTATCAGTAATGAAACGACGATATGAAGTTCACCGAGTCTAGGAATAATGGCGGTGTATTGATAGCTCTTTACAAACAAAAGTGAATACGCCTATGAGATAAATCCATCTATTTTATGTGCCAAATTTTTCTAAGTGAGACATCTCTCGAATTCCTCTAATACAAGTTCAGTACAGGGGACATAGAGTGGTGATGAAGAGTCGTTTTAGATTACGAGTTGCATCATCTGGTATTTGTGAATCTGATCTCGTTTTAAAAGTAGATTTTGTCAGTAGCAGCCAAATTCTTGATTAGGACATAAATCATTACTCACCCTAAATCAAATATTCCTTATACATAAAATAAGACAATTTTCACCCTAGACATGTAAATACTTCATTAACATTTTTTCTTAAGTAAACACTAATTTATGCTTATTTTGCACTATTTTCTAAAACATGAAATTGATATTGAGGATATTATAACACCCTGTATACAAGTCGGGTAATATGTGTGCTCGGGAGCTATTTTCACATAAGAAAGTGAAGACAATTTAATTGTATTGTTATTAAAGAATGTGGTTCAATTTTATTATTAAATAAATATACTGCTAATATCTTTAAACTAATGAGTGATCGAAATTTGTAAAAAGCACACCTAATTTCTTTAATATAAGCTACTTTTGTCTCGGAGGAATGATAAGTGTTTTCATTTGTCTGCTTGTGTAATTATTATGCAAAGGTTTACTTTTAATTCAATACGCGTATTGACTTCAATAACTCTGTAACTTCGAAACTTATTCACTTAAAAAACACTGATTAAACAATTTTATTTGTTGTAGCATGTAACTCTTACAATTGAAATTTCACATGTAAATCATCCTACATTGATTTAATTCGAAGTAGAACAAAAATAGACATGACATTATCTTAGAGTAAATTAATCTCAAACGTAAGAGTAGTAACGATTCGTAAAAGAAAACAAGAAAGAGATAAATAAATCATTAACTTTATTTTGTGCGTGATTAATCTTGATTCATATTTCGTGCTATTAGAGGCGCAACATTGATCTTCATAAACATATTGTAAATTTCAGTTACATTTCACATGAAAGACTCAATTGTGGTATGTAGCGATGCTAAATGACCTGATATTACTATGTCACCGAAGGCTTCAAATTTGTTTGATTAATAACTCTCTTACCTTGTAAGAACTTTTTCTAATAACAGCTTTTAGTTCCTTAGTTTTGCATAATAAGGAAAGTTGTTCTGTAAATTATAAAAAAAGAATACAATAGCATGCTATTCTTTCTTATCGTCTTCTCTACGATTGCTTCTTTATTTTTCTCCACCTGTGAAGAGCAAAAACAAAACGACCGATTTTACTGTGAATCACTGGCAGCTCGGGCGTGTTTCTAGCACACTAAAAGTGCTTTTAAGATGCTATCACCGTTTATCGCAGTAGTAGATGAATTGTAAAAAAACATTTTACTCTAATAACACCATTTCTTTACTGTAAAAATAACTTGTGTTTGTCTTGTCAGTAAGTTTGGTTGTAAAAGTGATTTTACTGTATTAATAGTGTCTGGGAACGTTTATCGAGGTGTTTTCATTTCTGTGAACTGCAAGTGTAAGATCAATCAAGTCTCGTCATTTACAAATTGAGAAATTGAATTTTGTTTCCTGAAAGTAAGGTGACATTCACACCTTTAGCAGAGAGCCGGATCCAGCGACAAATAGTTAAAATTTAAAGAATCTTTCAACTTATTATATTTACTTCCAAATGCTACACTTGGACCAGAAATGACCTTTATTTGGAGATTTTAAACTTGAACCAATTGGGTCTTGTAAGTTGGCAAATTGTTATATATATGATAGTGTAACCTTTTCTTGTCAACCGGAAAACTGAAGATCGTTACGTCGGCGGCCTTTATATACCTCCAAATTAGCAGATTGTGATTATTATTACATCGTTGGGAAAATTATGGAACACATATTTCAAAGACCCTTACCTGTGCCCTGTGTTAAACGTGTAGAGCATGACATAGAAACCGAAAATTTAGGCGAAAAACGGATTTGTTCGAAATAGTCGTAAGGTAGCAATACTTGTCATTATGGTGCTGGGAATTCATGTTAAGCATATGCAATAATCACGAAATTAGTGCAATACAAGGTGAGAAAAAACGATAATGCTTGAGGAATAATAACCTGTATTAACTATTTGAAGGGGAGAACGTCCTTCACGTGCGCGGCTTTTGTGCACCTCCTAACTAACAGAGTTTCATGAATATCATTGAAAAGCTCCTGGAACACACATTCTAAAGACGTAACATTTTTGCCCATTGTTTCAGCAATTAGAAGAGGAAATACTATCGATCCATATCGAAAAACTGCCCAATTAACATGTGAAAAATTACTCTCCTCTCCATCAATAAAGACCCACACAGAAAGTATATCTGAAGTTAGTTCTGTACCTAAGCGCTAGAAGCATATAAGTAACAAATCCTTGTTTTTCAGAAACTAAATAGACAAATTGCATAATAAACTTACTTAATTAGCATGTTTACATACTTACATAATTAAATTTACTTTGCGTAATTAGCATGTTTACAACATGAATCGAGCAACCTTTTATTTAAGGCCTTCAGAATGCTGTACAAAACTGTATTGAACACATTTTCGCGAAAATTGAACAAACGCGGGTCCAACTCTCTGGTATAGAGTTCATTTGTTCTTTATCATTTTAGGACAACCATCATGCTTGTAGATCACTTTGATAATAATATGTTGTCCCAGAATGCGGAAGTAGGGGAGAGACAAACTTCGGGAGGTGATTATTTACATCAAATCAAGAGAAAAGTTCCGTTCCAGAAATTCAAAATAATGCTTAGTTTTGGAGCGACAGGAATTCAAATTTAGGGCGGCATTATCACAAGTGACTCGACACACAATGGAAATAATACACAATACAGTAGGTAGAAACAGTTTTCATCAGTGATTATATCCAGCCCTCCAATTGACTCTAGATCGATAGTATTGAACTGGCGCGGATCCAGGATATGATCAAGGGGGAGCTAAACCATAGTCGTGTCACTTTATCCAGTGTAAAGTAGGATTGAAGGCCATTTGTATACCTGGACGTCAAGGGAAGTGGGGCTATAGCCCCTTAGATCCGCGCCTGGTACTGAAGACACAATTGATTAGGGATGTGCGGGAAGATAGGTTTTAATGTCGGGACTCAACCAGGACGGGAAGAAAAAGATCCCCGAAAGTTGAGAAATTTTATGGACGGAAAATTATCTGGAATTCTCCACCCACTAAGAACTCCCGGTATTTCGGAAATTCACGACTATTCGGGAATTCTCGCCCTTCGGTTACGATTTCCATTGCAGATTCATTTTTCATCTGAAGTGACAATCGATCAAAAAAAATCTTCGCGTTTGTTCCTTACACTCACACCTCCAGTTGTTGATTCTTGTTGGCCGGTGTCAACTCATGTGGCACCAATTAGTCCAACTTTTTCACCTTACCGATCGTACGGACCCGGTATGGTGTATGAATAACTTGTCTGCAATGGCACGAACATTTTTCTGAAGGTCTGCTTGCACGTTGGTCCTGAGCAGCTCATCCGAACATGATGTTGGGTCGGCGCCTACGGGACTCATTTTGCAAAGTTGTGTCACAGGAACGAAATTTGACAAACCAACGGCGAATGGTGTGTCCACTTACAATTCCTGTCCTGAATGCACTGTTATTTTTTGTGATTTGCATGTGCAGAATGCCCCAGTTTGAATTCATAAAGGAAACTCACTCCCAATTATGTGTTCTCCATGATGCACTTTCATACGACCCTGTTCAACAAACTGCCTCCTGACTGTCTGGGTACCAACCCAATAGTAAAACTATAATGGACACGTTATAGGCTTTCATACTATATAAGATAACTTTCCTAGTAAAAGTTTCTTCTAGAGTACTTCTCGTAAACTCTTAATTATGGAGAAGCAAATAAAAGATCTCTAAGGTGTGGCGGGAAATTTCTAGGGGGCTCAGCCCCCCTTTGGGTATGCCTGAATTCAACACTACTCACATCAGCCAACCTGACAGATATTTTTCAATGTCATTCGTCGGCCGATTGCTCACCAGTCGTGTCGAGACGGTACCAAGAATATATTGTAGGAACTGAACATCGTCTTCACCCTTGCTATGGCAATGCTTGTTGAACGTCTTACCTACAACATGACTGACTTCGGTCATAGATGCCTATACAATCCACGGATGTTAAAGAAAACCAGTTTCAAGATACGGACGTTCTGTTTCCGATTGTGGAATGCCTATAACAGTATGTTTTTAAGTGGAAATCTAAGATATATGGAAATTTTCAGCATTGTCTTTTGACATGAAGCAATATTTTCACCTTCTCTTCGTTTAATACTCTTAAAGAATACGCCATGACACAGAATTCCCAGTGACGTCATATGTCTGTGCAACAACAACAAAATAATTTTGGGACAAAAAAATGCGTCAGGGAGGGAGGAGAAGTTGGTCTGCAGATCCTGGTCTAGATTTTACTAACTTTGGTTGTGTTTTGTAAGGAAGGTGACAGCAAGCAGATCTTACGCACTTTCTTTTTGTGTTGGCTGACGTAAATGGTTGCAGAGATAAATAATGCACAGTTTTGGTACATAAAGGAAAATACGGTCGGTCCAGAAAAAATGTCAAGTGGAATAAACGTACAATTTAGTGATAATGGGTCATTGTCAAAATAATGTACATATATGGGCAGGCAATATTGAGACAACTAAACTTGACCAGAAACTTCTTAAACACATTTTGAGTATTGTTTTAGAAATACTTATTGCATTGCAATCACTGGTCGAGATCAAAACACATTTTTTATGTTAAGAGCATCTGTAAACCACTGGTCCACGCATTAAAAAAAATGGTCCAAACAATATATATATTTTTTAAAGTTGGTCATGCTCACGTTGCGCTTCTGCGGAATAGTCGTATATTTGCAAAGTGTACACATGGGTTTTCTAATGTAATATGTATACGTGTATGATTTACGAGGTATGTACAAAAATGTTTAAAGATGCATATCGTTGTCCACATAGGGAACAAAACATTTACTATTAATGGAACCACTTTTCTGCAATGAATGTCTGGATTCTTTAATGTCTCATAAACTTACTGGACTTCACAGGATTCAGCGTAATTTACTCAGACTATCTAAACTGCCTCCTATGTGGACAGTAAAAACTCCTACGTGGAATGACGTTGTCCACATAAGAAACATCTATGTATTGAACAAAATGGCTTACTTTTAATTTTGAGACTTCAACTAATGAAGCTAGGCAGTGCTCATTTCTTTAACGACCCCATATTCCTAAGGTAATTCATCTTTTAAACATGAACTTACGAAAAAATTATAATCTTAACCTTATAAAAATTGTCCACAAAGTGAGCTGGTTGATCTCGACTTCAAACTGATTCTGAATTCAGTAAACCTTCAAAACGTAAATTAGGCAAACAAAAGTCAC
>JAGDQP010037569.1:2962-18564 GCA_022664845.1 Lepisma saccharinum | reverse complement strand
AACTTACAATGAACTCAACTGTTGACTGTACTCGTTATTTACTACAATACGGATTTCACTTTGTTCTTACTCGAAGTTTCAATAGTGACCCTTTAGAATTATTTTTCAGTGGGATTCGCCAAACAGCTGCAAATAATATACTTGACTGCCGAAGTGTTACATTTTCTATGAATAAAATACTGAAAACGGGAATTTTGTCACCTCCATCGACATCAAGTGTTGACATACACGAAAGACAACTTCAGTTAGGAGCAACAGCTACGAACGTAGGAGAGGAAACGTCTGAGATAAATGCAGAAATGATGAAGTCGCCAACAAATGTGATGAATATTCTTCAAAAACTGCAAATCGATGAATTTCCCAATAGGTGTAACATTAAACTTTCTTCGCTGGGGTATTTAGGTGGATATATGGTAAAGAAAATGATAGCAAACATATCCTGCACTTAATGTAGGGACCTAATTTCTACAGATTCATTCAGCTCAGCGCTCATGGACCTAATTTATAAGCGTGACTATGATAATACACTGCATTATCCGACACTCAAATTTGTAAATATTTTAATATAATTGGAGAGTTTTTCGAAGAATCTGTGGTGTATTTATCGAGGTCTGGCATTAGAGGGCAATTAGAGCGCTACATCAAGCCAGAACTGGAAAAAGCAACTTGTCTGCAGTGTTCCTTGGATTCTTCTCATTCTAAAACTACTTCGAGTTTGATTTGTAAATTTTTCTTACCCATTCTTCTAAAGCGAAGGGCCTCAGCCATTACGGAATGTTTTGAAAAACCCAAGTATTTAAATTCTAAACCTCTCAGTCGAAAGCTTCTGCGTATGTAACAGCTAGCAGCGTTGTAATTTTTGAAGAGAGAGAGAAAATAACGTTTACCGACATCTCCATCTAACCTCTTCTAGTACCAGCAACTAACTCCTCGGCTGACCCTATGGGTAACAAGAGGGCATGGGCAGGGCCATGTGGGGTGATTCCACTGGCGCTAAACCATTTTGGTCATGCTATTGCTGGTACTTGTCAGTGGCGGATTTACGAGAGGGGAGCTTTGGAGCTGAAATCCTCCCCAAAATTCTGGGATTTCTAAAAAAATCGAAATAAATGTTACTCATTCTATTCTCATAAACTTCATTGCCCCGCAAAAATCCGCGTTTTTATTAACTAAGTATTTCTAATAGAAGTCGATCCTAAAATATTTTTCTAAATTCGCCACTGGTACTAGTTATTCATCACAGACTGAGTCGACTTCCGGGACCTAGGAGAATTTTAGAACACTGGGAATGGAACCCCAGCTGCTGTATTGGCACGAGAGAGAGAGAGAATGGGACAGAATTTGTTCTTTTTGGTGCCCTTCCAACTATGCGCCCGGGGCACGTACCCCCTTCCCCCTTCCCGTAATTGCGGCCCTGGGAAAAAGGCAACAAGATGGTATTTTAGGTACTTGGTCTATCACATTATTTAATACCAATAAAATACTCAGAAACACAATTGGTCTACGGAAAAACTCTATTTCTCGTTGAAAATGTACACTGTTTGTTAGTGTTTAGTCATGTACAACGTGTATATTCGTTTCAGATTGCAATACTCGAACACATAGTAACACAAATACACAGAGTTTATACGTAAATCACTTAATTCAACAGTCGAAGAGCATTTCTTATTCAGGTGTCGAAATAAAAGTATCTTTCATGGCTTTATACCTACAGACGGCAAGTAGCGCCACAGCGGGGAAACATTGAACTAGCACCAATAACAAGCAGAGGGGCAAAGTGCCGAGGCTGTAAGGAATAGCAGCGGGCTATGGTACAATAAACAACGCTCATAGCATTTCATGTAAACTTTCAAAGAATGTATTATATTTTAAAGATAAATTATTGTCCATTCTTATCGCTCCAGAGGGAGTGCGCAAGAGTTGTAAGCTACATATAATAACTTTTGAGAAATGCTTATAAATTATATAAGAAATTCCGTATATGAATTTCTAGTAGGGAGAATTGAATCTGAGCACAGAATGTGATTATTCGATTCTCTTTGATATAATCAGAAGTTTTGTATAAAATGAATTACATGTACTCAATTACTCATTACCAAGTGGTAAATATGAAACCGGAATTTATGCAATGAAAAGACACAGTGATTGGATGACAATGCTAAGAACTATTTTATTCGAAGCATTGGCCATCGCTAGCGACGTATTTCTGCCATCGTTCCGGCAATGTGTGGATGCCAGACCAAAAAAACTGTACCTCTTGTGTTGCAAACCAGTCATCAAGCCATTTTCGTAAGATGTGAAGCGCTGGTCAACAAGTGCGTGTCCCATGGATGCAAATAAATGAAAATCGAAAGGCGAAAAGTCTGGTGAGTAAGACGCATGCGGAAGGATTTTCCAGCCAAACGTCGCAATCTTTTCCTTTCCCGGTTTTGCTGTGTGGGAGGGTGCATTATCGTAAAGTACAATGACTTTATGCTGTCTTTGGTCATATTCTAGTCATTTTTCACGCAAAGCTTGATGCGAATCGATCATTTGTTGTCGATAACGTTGGGTATTAACGGTTTCGCCAGTTTTCAGCAGTTCATAATAGATCACTCCCTTCTTATCCCACCAAACATAAAGCATTGTCTTCTTCTTCGCTGGTTCTTCTGGAGTTACCCATGATCTTTCACGCTTAGGATTTTCGAAATAGATCCACTTTTCGTCACCAGACACAATTCGGTGGAGAAATGACCTTTTGTACCTGGCGAGCAGAATTTCGCAAGCGGTTTTTCGGTTTAATTGCTGTCGTTCAGTCAATGCATGTGGAACCCATTTTCCCACCTTCTGGATATTGCCCATGGCTTTTAAACGTATGGAAACTGCTTCTCGTGTCACATTTAATTGATCCGCGAGTTGTTGTTGCGCTTGAGCGTCATTCTCATCCAACAAAGCTTGCAATTCGCTGTCTGCAAACTTTTTCGGTGGTCTTCCACGTTCATCGTTTCTCACGTGAAAGTCACCACTTCTAAATTTTGTAAACCACGCATAGCAAGAGCATGATCACCGTAAGCTTCGACAAGCATGCGATGAGATTCTGCAGCAGTTTTCTTCAAATGGTAACAAAAAATCAACGCTGTTCGCACATCGTAGTTTGTATGTACAAATTGCGCCATGTTCAACGCTATTACACACCACACTATGACATGAAACTTGTCTGGCTGTGAGTTGCAAATCGTTATCAGCAGTCAAAACAAGCAAGTGCTGCCAAGGACTCAGTTTTAGGGTACTCACAGTGACAGCTAACGCCGTCTATGCACAAATTCCGGTTTCATATTTACACACCTGATATACGCCGCAATAAGGTGCCACTGCATATCTCTATTTATTTCTGCTTCACTGACAATGTACAGTATTTAGCTGTGAAGGGAATAGTTGAGAAATGGATTACCGACAGTGTACTCAAGTGGAGGGAAACTTTCCCCGAAAATGAAAACACCCGGGCCGTATGAAGGTCAAAAGGAAATAAAGGTAATTTTGAGAAATAAAGGCAAATAAATACGACAAATTTTGTTGAATTGTTTGACACTTTTTTGTATTAATTTTCAGTAATTTTGAAAGTAAGATTAGCAGGCGGGAAATTATTACAGAAATCGGGAAATTTTGCAGTACTTTGAGGGAAATTTTGCCACGGAAGCCTGTCAATACTGATAACGTTGGATTAGTATTCGGAAGGTCGTGGGTTCGATACCAGCGGCCTACCATCTCGACTGAAGTTTTCAGATTATTTCCTCGGTTCTAACAGGCAAATGCCGGGATTGTACCTTGAACTTAGGCCCTGGCTGATAGCTTCCTTATCTTTTCCCCTCTCCTATCTACATCTGAACATTAGATGCCTAAAGGCTATCAAAAAAATTCAAATTCAAATTGTTCAAGGGAAATATGATTCAGAATGAATACCACTGTCTGAGCTCAAATTCACCTGCCTGCCAGAAAATTATGTTTTACAAGTTCCACAGACTACCTATTATATCTCCGTGATAGACACTCTCTTTCATACAATATCACGTGTCGACTGACTATGGTGCAATGCAGAACTGAAGGTGCATTTTTCTCCAAGCGACTCTGGCATCTGACGCTGAGCTGGAGACGCTCAGCGGCGGAAGCGGTTTACGTCCTGCCTGTAATTAAATGTCACTGCGATCATCGCGTTTGGAGAGCCGGTGGCAAACAACTAAAGGTATGGAGTAGGAAAACATACATTAAAACCAGTTCGTAATGTTATGTTGGTTGTAACAATTATAAATGTGGCCTGGGCCAAAGTTGCCTAAAGTCTTCAATAAATTCGTAATATAGACGAACTATATTAGCAGTTCCTGCCAGTCTTTATTGTTAGTTCCACGAAAGTGGGATTACGACAGCCCCTTTGAAATCTGTGTCTGCAGTGTAGTCCTTGAAATGGAATATAATACGAACACCGATGACTAAGTTACATTTAGGTAGCAAAAATATATCGTAGTGCTCTATCAAAGCTAATACAATAAGAATGACCAAGATGCGTCGTTGAAACAACGTCTGACTTCAATACAGGTAACGACCCATCTGTGTATATGCAAATCGTTCAACGCGAGATTCATGAAATAGATAAATAGTCGTAAACCAATTTGTACTCCGTTACTAAACTACAGGGATAGGATAACTAAGTGACAGTGGGTAAAAGCATGTAAATGAAACACGTAGAACGACTAGCGAATAGTCATGTGATTGCACATGCATTTTCTTTGTGATAAACGATCTATAAATTCACTGATGGCTACGTAGGTGCTGGATTCTGATTGCTTCACTCACACGGTGTAAACACAATGAAGTTGTTTTTCTTGGTTAGTACTGTCTTTGGCAGGAAGATTACTTGTTTTCTTATTGTCTTCGATAGCTTTAAGACAGTTAACTAGACAGAGATCTGGACGTACTTTGAAACGACTTGGTTCCTATGATATTGGGAACTTCTGCCTATAACGATAGCTACTTCCAACATGGGACAATTGTTTCTCATTGTGGTGGAATTCTTCTACTGTCTAGAAGAACATGACAGTAATGTAAATTATGATCTGACCAAGATCCTACAGAACAGGTAGGACTCACTTGAACTACACATAATCTTCGATCAACAGAATAAAATCTTCGTTTCTGCCCCCTGAGATTTACATGGCCTGCCTATCTTAGGCGTCGCGATTTCATTATGGTTATAATATATGGTGATTGACAGACAGTCTTTGGTGTTCTTCATGATACAGTCGACTCTATTCTTCCGATATTTTGGCCCATTTCGGTCCGTATATATCTCTCAAAACTTTAGTTTCCACTACATGTAATTTATATTCATACTCCAACTGTCGAAACTTCAAAGTATTACCGCCAAAATATCGTTTTGTATATTTTCAATTTCAACTAACTTCTATTAACTGTGAGGAGAACTATTAACTAGAGAAATATGGAATATTTTAAAGTTAAGAATTATATTACGATCATAGTGATAGTAAATAGATAGAGGTCAGTAGCTGCAAGAAGTTGGAAGTAACATCTAAGATAAGAATTTTTAGATAATCAAAATTGTTATTTCACGCATGAAACAGCTTGCAGACAAATATAAAAGGATTTTTACAGTGACTTACTAATGTTGCCTGAAACGTTTCTGTACTTACACTCTATTAAGATTAAAGCACGCTTGTAAATTTTCAATTGAGATATTTCCCTTATATTTTGAGCTTCTAAATTGTATTGCAATATCGACGTAAATACTTGTATTTTGTTTTTGTTTTTTGTTTTTTTCAAAGAAAATATTTGGTTAAAGTTCTATGCTTGAAGGCCGAATATATCTTGATCTATTGCATTCAATCTGGTTATCAATTAAACAGTTGAATTAAATATACATCATATCATTTAAAATTGCCATACTTAAATAATTCCTTAATCCAATCTTTATCATTCATTGAGATGTGCCTACTGGCCGAAGGGGATTGCAACCTATTCCAAGCTTAGTGCTTCGAAATTAGATTCTGAATATCCCTGTTTACATTAAATATTAGTAAAGTAATAGCCTCAATTATGTTTACAAAAATTGTATTATATGCTAGTATATTGTATTTATTAACAAACCAGAGCTATGAAAAATACTTATTTTAGGGCGCTGTGAAGATAGGAAATCAGAACACTTTGAGCTACTTCTTTATTTTATCATTTTGTACAAGTAAAGATGTAAAGCCATTACCAGCTGAAAAATTGAATTCTAAACTTGCTAACAGCAGATACCAGTAAGAGCACATTGATTAATTACTATAAAAACATATCTGTCTCAGAAACCTTGAATGGTTGCGCAACAATTTGAGAAAATGAGCAATTTAAAGACGTCTCCGTAGCGAGAGCGTACTGAAGTAATATTTTAGATATTTCCAACACGTCTTTATGTACATCAGTGGTTTCCAACCTGCGCTCCGGCCAACACTTATACCGATCCTTAATAAATTAGTACAGTTAATTATTAACACTTATTTGGTAGATTTCAGCAGTTCAAAATTGAGATTAAAGTTTAATTTGCTTTCCAAAGCAACTTGAATATGAAGATGTGTTGGCATCTGCTGAACGACAAATAAACCTCTATCTCACTGGTATCTTCCCGGGCCTTGAGAGTTTCTCCCTATAGCTTGCCTGTCCCTGACTATAAAAATGTTGAAAAGCAATTATCTACATTAGTTACGAGAACAATTGGTCAGATAGTTGAGGCGTTACTGTATTACTGTATGCCGAAAGCAAACTTGCATGTACTGCAAAAAAAAGTCTTACTGTTTTCGTCACCCTTTTCTGTGTCGTCTCATAATTTTCTGAGTTTAACTGTGTTTTTTTCGTCAGTTTAAGTTTGAGTTTTATTTAAGGACTTTAGGCAACTTTGACTCAGGATGGATCGATAATGATGAGTGAATTAATGGAAAGAAGAAAGTAGGAGGAAACGGAAGAACCTTGAGAAAATTTACGTACTCGGAGTTCGCTTTACACGAACGCACATGGCGCGAGACAGTATCGAACTGGAGACCAACTCGGTAGAAGTGAGCTCTCTATCACTAAGCCACCGCGGCTCTACTTCCTTCTCCTTCCTTATGTTTTGTTAAAAGAGAAATATTTTTTTTAAAGAATGTATTAATGGTCCAGCAAAGTACGACTCACTAGTACTTAACAAAGAAGAAAGAGGGAGAATCTGTACTTAAATTATCGAGCTATATTTCCAATAAAGAAAGAATTTATTGGAGTTACATTTACAACAATAGACCAAGTTGATTTACAAGATAGGATTCGTTTCTCATCATAAGAATCAATTTAACAATATAAGTCTGCCTTCAGGAATAGAAAATGGGAGGAATTACTCATAATCCACGGTTCTCGGAAAGGTGCGTTGACCTAGGACTAAGGAAGTAACTAAATCCTACCTGGATTAGGTAACAGTTGTTCCGACAATCCTTAACGAAAAACAACATTCCTTCGACTGCGATTTGAGATAAATGAAATGTCGGTTATATTAGGAGCAGAGATGCTGGAGAAGTTGATTTCAATCAGAGGCATACAATAGAAACTCAGAAGTAAATTGCGTAAGTATTAGCGACAGAAGAAGGAATATAGCTTTGACTTGAGTTGTTTATAGTTCTTATCCTTCGAATGACGTCTTTATATTCTAACAATATATTGAGTATACGTCTTTATATATATATATATATTGAGTATTGTTACTCTGGTATAAAAGATATGATGATTCACATTGCAACAATTCACAGCATAGCCCCAACTAGGATTTTATTTCGGGAGGGGCCCAAATCACTAGTAAGAAATCTCATACATGCACCAAAATATGTGAATTCTAAATCAAAAAGGTACATTATTATGGATGAAAACCCTTCTTCAACAACACTTTGTAAATTGACATCCACTTCATAAAATTTCACAGCAGGTTTCAGTGCTTCAAAATCTGCTTCACTAATGAATTGTGATATTGAGTGCTGAAGGTTCAAACATTGTCGTTGATGAGGATCGAACAATGCCTTTAATTCACGCACAGGATAGTCCAAATATGGAATACTTATAGACCAAAGCTAGTACTCATCTTCGTTACTTTGAGGTTGATTTTGTCTGTGTGTCTGCCTGTTTGCAAAACGTGGTTTTGACAAAGGAACATTTAGCTCTTCACATACTGACTTTATTTTCAAAAAGAAGTCTTGAAACTTTCTTCTGCGTTGTCTCGTTTCTTTGAAAGAAGGCTTATGATGTTACTAACCAATGTGACTGTTCCCAATAACTCCAAAGAGAGTGACTGTAATTCTCGAGATAGTGGTAAGAGAATAGAGGTTATTTCATTCAGTATGACAATAGCAGAGACAAAGTCGCATTTTGTTAGCGCACGGAGATATGCTGATGCCCTGGTACTTGAGTCGTCATTTCGTTCTGTTAATTCTTCTAAACTTTTTACTACTGGTGCAAGGAATTGAAAAAAGCTCCAATTCCAATCATGATTTTGAATAAACCTTGTTTGGCAGTAACGAGACAGTTTTTTTTTCTTATTTCCATTCTGTTTCATCTTCCACATAGCGCTTCAAAACTGCTGACCTCATGGTTGAAACAGAAAAGAAAGTTGTCACGTTATTCACACTGCCAAGAGCATTTCGAATTCTGTTGAAATCACAAGCGTGGACCACATATGAGTTAGCACATGACTCGAACATGGAACATATACAGCAGTAGGGCAAATATGCTTTACCTCGGGTTGAATACCGCCAAAGCGACCACTCACCATACTACACCCATCGTATGTTTGTCCTCTTATATACGCCACATCCAGTCCAGTATTAGCATAACTTTTTTCAGTACAGTCAGTACGAACGTTACGTTAAGAACTTTTCATGCAGGGTGAAATCTTTCACATATCGGAGGCAGATAACAAACGGATCCTTCTTTGCTAAATCAGCAGTTTCGTCAGAAAGCACACTGAAATATTTTGTTTCCTGCACTTCTTTAATAAGTGAAAAGCAATGAAATTGCCACATTCCTCGATAATTTCATTTTAAATCTTCCAGCTGGTGTACTTTGCGTTGTCTGTTGCAGAAGTCAGATGATTTCGGAGAACATCATCTCCAGCATCCAAACGAAATCGTAATAAGGCTCTAAAGTTCCCATCATTTCGCAGTGGCTGCTCAGTAGTTAATGGTCCACAATCGTTTGATCCGGAATTCAAATCTGACTTTTAAAGTGTTCAATCATTGCATCATTCAACTTTGAATTATTCACGTAGATTTGTTTCAAGGGAAGGTAAGACATTGAAATAGCTAAGCAGAAAAGTCCGGCATCAAAGTGATGCTAAGTTAAAGAAGGGAATACTTTTTCGGGAAGCGGAGGGGGTCACAAATCAGAAATTCGCTCTATGATTCGCTTACTTTGAAACAAGGAACTTGTAGTTTAAAATATCCTTCTTATATGTTATAAAATGTTGCATTGGTAATCGAACAGAAACTAAAGAATCATTTTAAAAAATGTAGGTTGCAGAATGGTATTAAAACAACTTTCTCTACACTCATATCTGGTTGATTTCGCAGACGAGTTAGGTAAAATAAATGATGATCAATGAAAGAGGTTTCATCAAGATATCCTAACTGTGGGAATGGTGAGAGGAAAGATTCTTCTTTCTGTAGATGGCAGATAAAACGAAACACAAACGAAACTAAGAGAGATATTGAACATAATTTTCTTAGATATCTTGTTCATTGTTCTAAAGTAAATATTATTTCAGAGCTTCAAATTGAATTTATTTTTCCAGGGCTTTGATCAAGTGTCTCCATGCTTAAATGCGCGCGTTACCATTTAAAATATATAAATATACCTGTAGGAACGTCGACAGGGCCAGTCATTTCTTCTGAACCAAAGATACCAAAAGACCTTAAGTAAATTCCAATTCGAAAACAGTCAGTAACAATAAAATAAACTGCTAAATTTTATTTTATTCTAAATTGACAATAACTTTAAATTTTCTACCATCATGCTAAGTATAACGAACATTAATTTTCAGTGTATAAACTGTTAGCTACTTTTACCATTTTCAGAAAATTAGTTGCTAGAAAACTTTAATATTCCGCTACTTGTGAGGCTACACTTATGTTTTGGTGGTGGAACCTTATACACACACGTAAGTCACATTTATTTTCATTAACTACGCCTTTCAATTTCGATGTTAACAAAAAAACTTGGAATACTTAAATTTAATAGAATTTAGCGAATATGTTAATCTGTATAAAAACCCATTCGAGGTTGAGGCAAGAGTGACGAAAGAATTCTACTCACAAAAGAAGTTATATCAATTTTGCGAGTTACTTTCTTTGTGTCACTATGACGTGCGCGTTTAAATAAAATTAGGAGATTTAGTATCCTTCCACCATAGTGATAAAAAAGAAAGAAACTCGCAAAATTGATAATATAACTTCTTTTGTGAGTAGAATTCTTGCGTCACTCTTGTCTTTATCCCGAAAGCTTTTTTTATCCTGATATAATTCATTTTGTACCGGTAAGGCAGCCTATTAAAAAAAGAAGTGCATAAAAGTCGATTTTGAAACGTATCTCGAAAACGGTAAACCCTGTCAACAAAATAAGCTTCGACTGACCCCAAACCACCCGGTAGCAACCACTTTGGGCTAAAGCAAAAAGACATACAGAATGACAGAGGTCTTTTACTATCATTTGTGAAAATTCTGTGATTGGGATAAAAAGGTCGTAACGTTTGAACCCCTTCACCGATTTTGACGTGTGATACACCGTTTGAAAGGTATTGAAGCGTAGATTACGATTCCGCAAGGCTCAACCGTCTATATGGTCTGTGGTAAGTGCTATCACCAGAAATGTGAAATTCTGATATATGTTTTTCAAACCGTCGTAGCGGGTCCCAGTGAGGTCATATCGATCCCATTTTGTTTCTGTGTCTTAGTATGGCAAAGAGCTTTTTCAAACGCAACTTCAAGCATCAAAATCGGGCTTATAGTTTGCTAGATCCGAAATTAGCTGTATATATACTATATATATATTATATATATATACTATATATTACTATATATATACTATATATTAGCTGTATATATACTATATAATTTTTCCCTCGATTTGTGACTAGTGATGAAAAGTGGATCTATTTCGAGAATCCTAAGCGTAAAAGATCATGGGTAACTCCAGGAGAACCGGCGACATCGACTGCAAGACCAAATCGCTATGGACGGAAGACAATGCTTTGTGTTTGGTGGGATCAGAAGGGAGTGATCTATTATGAACTGCTGAAAACTGGCGAAACCGTTAATACCTAACGTTACCGACAACAAATGATCGATTTGCATCAAGCTTTGCGTGAAAAACGACCAGAATATGACCAAAGACAACATAAAGTGATTGTGCTTCACGATAATGCACCTTCCCATACAGCAAAACCGGTCAAAGAAACGATTGCGACGTTTGGCTGGGAAATCTTTCCGCATGCGGCTTACTCATCAGACTTGGCGCCTTCCGATTTTCACTTATTTGCATTCATGGGGCACGCACCTGCTGACCAGGGCTTCACATCTTACGAAAATGTACGAAAATGGCTTGATGGCTGGTTTGCATCACAAGAGGCACAGTTTTTTTGGTCTGGCACACATTACCGGAACGATGGCAGAAATGTATCGCTATCGATGGCCAATACTTCGAATAAAGTAGTTCTTAGCATTGTCATCCAACGACTGTGTCTTTTCTGTACATAAATTCCGGTTTCATATTTACGCACCTGGTATTGAATTCTCTCTAGAATGAGATCTTTATTTAGCAAAAACAGCGCAGTAGTTGAAATCAGCAAGCGAAGCTGTCGTACGAGGGTGAGTAAGAAAATAATGTATCATATATTATTGAATAACTTTTGAACATTATTGTACCTTTTCTCTCTGAAAAAATCTATTTCCAAGGTTTCAAGCCTACCAAGCAGTCGTACTGCCTAAGGCGTTAGGCCCACGACTTGAAGGTCCCGGGTTCGAGTCCCGGCAGGGGCATGGATGTGGCTTTTAACTAGAACGTGACGGATAATCGTGACGGTCCGAAGTCAAAAGTTACTAGACTGCTCCATATAAAATAAAGTTTACAAAGGTTTCCAAAGATTCAAATTTTTCTTATAGGTTCCTTACTTCAGACCGCAACTCTTATACATAAAACGTTAAAAGCAAAGAACACACTCTTAATATTGTGCACACTCACAAACGAACGTGGTCAGGATATCGATAAATGACAAAATAAAATAATTTTATGTAGGGTAACATTTAGTGATTACATGTATATACAGTAATTACAAAATAGAGTACTTTATCGTATGTTAGACGTGTCTTATCTTAAGAAGCAAATAGTAACCGTTTCGTTTTAAGTGACCATTAATTAGTACGAAACAATCAAGCAGGATAACTGAACCGCTATAATAGAGCTGTGTTGAGTGGTTGAATGTTATGCATTGTTGTAGTGCAGCATTTTTAGCAGTTAAAAATAGTATATTGGACGGTCTCTAGCAGTACCACAAGAACTGATATAATCACAACGAGCTAAACGTATTAAATTTTCGCTTATGTAATTTGAGTCTTGGAACGTTGAGCTGAACGAAATATACGGGCGTTAATTCAAGAATATAATTTGAAAAGTACTTAAACTCTATCATATTATAACCAACAAGTTTGAATATCTTAAGAATCAAGATATCTATATATTTATATTGTTATCCTGAAGTGTTATGAAACGGCATCCATATTTGTAAATGAGGTTACTGGTAAAAATGATGCGTATCCAAAGTTGTTTCATTTCACCGATCAGTAATTGTTATTTACTGCTCAATTAAGGTGTTTTGGGGACATTCTCGAGTGTTTCGACTTGTCTGAAGTGGTTTGCGACCATTTCCCGCCATTTGCACATATTCATCAACATCGCGAATTTCGTACATTATTTCCGTTATTCGGGTAGTCACAGCGCATTTTTTTTTTTATCGCTGTAACCGTTCAACAACCATCTGCTCTTGGAAACACTCTGCAAATCATACCTTCAGACCTATACAGAGTTCCGGTTACGGGTAATAGGTTTGCTTTCATCCTAACCTCTGAACATGCTATCCTTTCTTATCTCGCGGCGTCCCATAAATGGGGAGTGAGACGTAAACGTTTATCAGTTCCCGTTGTCGTCATGACCTACGGCGTCATTAAGAATATTTTGGCGACTCTAAACTAGTCAAACCTTTCCATCGACACCTCACGCATCTCTCTAGACTTTGTAGTTCCTGAGATATGTTTTTGGACGCTGTTTGGAAAATCTAAAATTTTGGTTCGTGGAACAGGAACACGTACAGTAGGTCGCTATTGTGTCAAATAATACGTATGCCAAGTATGGTGCTGCTATATCTAAAATAATGGAATGAATATAGAATTAAACCTAATTTTGTAGAAAACAGGTTAGCAACACTCACATGTGGGTTGCTTTGAGACGTAGCCGATCTCAGCGCCTTTGTATTGTATCGAAAAATATTTATGCCAAGTTTCACGAAGCTAGGTCTAACTGAATGCAAGTAATTTGAACACTTAAAAATGGGCTGGTAACACTGAGCGACAGCATCGTTCAAGACGCAAGATTTTTTTATCAGCTCGACGCGCAGGGCTGGGCAGCCATTTTGGCAACTTCCGGAGCACACTTGAAAACACTTCCGATAGGAATAGCCCACTCTCGCTTATCCTGAACGATAAATAACAGCGAGAAGAGCTCAACCCGGAAGCTGCAGTTTGGTCTTGTGGTCAAGACGTTGGAAAGTTAATCTAAATGTCCAAGGTTCAAACCCTGGCGTCGGCTTTTTACATTTTTTTTAAAGAAAATTAAAGTTTTTTTCGTTTTTAAAATTTATTTTACACAAAAATTTAATAAAAGTTGTGATTTACAATTTTAAAAGATGCCACTAAAAGCTAGGATGTATATAAACCCACCAGGGGGTGTGCAAGGGGGGGAGGGTGCGTCCGAAGAGAGCTAGGCGGCGTTAGCCGCGGGGGGGCGCAGCCCCCTGTTAGCGGTGGGCATACGCAAAAGTACTGTTTACTCAAAAGTTCTTTTTAGGCAAAAGTTCTGTGCCGTACCGGAAGTGTTTCCAAGTGTGCTCCGGAAGTTGCCAAAATGGTTGCCCAGCCCTGCGCGCCGATCTGAAAAAAAAAATTCTTGCGTTCAAGACTATTCTATCGGCATTGAGCGAGTCTAGTCAAGGTCTTTCCAACGACACCTTACGCATCACCCATAGCTCTTGAGATTTAATTTCTGCACATGTACGAACGGACGGACACCATGAGCGGGATTCAAAGGTCCCTTTTGCTAAAAATGGAACTAAAAAGGATCCCCGCTTAGTCCGTCAATGTGAAAAAAATTAATCTCCGAAATTTAAGCTCTGGCGAGAAGCTTGAGGTGTTGTTGTAGAAGGATTGTCTAAGGCCCGTTTTCATAGTTAAGTACTCAAGCTGGAGCTTGTGAACTACTTCGCTAAGTCAGTGGTAATCGTCTCAAGTGTGACACTGTTTCATAGTTGTTGCTTCAAATTTACTTTGCCAAGCATTATCTTCGCGAAGCAACGTCAGTGCTTCTTGGTGAAGGATATTGCTTGAAGTCATAGAAAGTTAATGATTCTTACCAGCGCTGCCAACTGCACCATATTCACGCGCGACTATAAATTAAATTAATTTATTTGTTTACCAGAACTATATATAATTAAGCCAAAATGTTTCTCATCTGAAATAAATTGTAGGAATAATTGCATTTTAAATAATTTTGTCGGAAAACCTTCAAAAACTGTAAACAATAATCGGTCATCAAGGAAATAGGTTGGCAATGAAAACAAGCGAAGTCTGAGCAGCGTGTTAGCAAGTCTCGTTTTCTTGCCAATGTACATTTACACAAAACATCATTTTCTGGCAGCTATATCGCGGAAACCGTACAGTACATATGAGAAACAGTTGGTAATTTCTTTAGTTAAAAGAAATTCAAAATATATTGAATCTAGTATGAGCGATGCGATGTCAGCTAAGAAAAGGGAAGAAATAACCACTGAATATAATTCTGATTTAAGAATTGAATGCCCAGTAGGTAGTTATTTTCAGAATGTAATTTAATCCTGTTGTAAAGATATACTAATTGTTTTCACCAATGTAAGATCATCAGTACTATTATCGTTTCCTCTAAGAATTGCTTTAAACACCTAATACTATTTGATCAATGTCAGCGTCATCTGTGAAATTTCCAAATTTACACCTTCTAGCTAACATCTACTTTATTGCCCACAAGAAATGTAAAATTAACAGGAAAAATTTAACATTTTGGACGTTTGTAAGTGTTGTAATGCAAAGTATAGCATTACTTTAACTTACGTGGAGCGTGATTTCTCCGAACGAAGTAAGCCACAGGTTCATGCATCGGAATTATAGTAATGTTAAATATAACCATTGAGACATATGCGCGAACAAAAAATTCCGAACGAAATAAATCACAGGTTTATTTAAAAATCGGAGTCATGGTAATGCTAC
>JAGDQP010037568.1:7380-18564 GCA_022664845.1 Lepisma saccharinum | reverse complement strand
TTATGTCTGTGATTTTTGTGGCAAACTACAAGCCATTCATAACACGAACTTATAAATTTGCTTCCGCATGCCGAGGTCTTTGTATCTGTTGATGAATTCCAAGGCAAAAATAATGAAAAGTAAATTATAGGGCGATTTTCCCGGTAGTTGTATGCTCTTTATTAGATTATTGTTTTAATTTACTCATTGACCTTGTTTATGCAGCGCAGTTATAGTAGTGATAATTTATCAATCTTCGAATGTGTCTATTTAAAGAAAATTCCTAATAAAAGTATGTGGTTATCGAGTTTAATCAAAAAGTAAAGATTTCTCACTTAACCAGAGGGAAATATAAAGTTTCACATCACAGGGTAGAAGTCGAGTTTAACCAAGTGCCTCAATTAGTGACCATGGGAACGTAGAGGTTAAGTAAGGTTAGGTACGGTTATGTATTTTTACACTTTCGTTTGTTTATTTAAAAATACTGTAAAGATACATAACCGCACCTAACCTACCTAACCTCCACGTTCCCATGGTCACTAATTAAGTCAAAGTCGGGTTTAACCGAGTACTCGGTTAAACTTGACTTCTACCCATAACAGTATTCCATTTCTAAGATACTTTATGATGTTATCAACAAATGAAAATATGCTTCTTTCATTTTCTTTTAACATTGGTGTGTTGAAAACTAATACTATCGGATGCTCTTCGGAAACTCCCACGGAAGAGAAATCACGATGTTCAGCAAATTATTTCGGATCTGATTACGAAGGACTAGAGACGTTAAGATCAGTTATAGATGACTGAAATTAATTAATATAAGTTAAGATACTCCAGTCTAACCTAATCTAATGTTCACTGTTTTCAACGATACGGGGGGTATCTAAAGCGCAGCCATCTTCTTTCAACAAAATAGTTTCCCAGTGTAAAATTCGTTGTCGCGGAAAAGGTTCAATTTGTTATAAATTGCAGTTCTCGTCCTTACTTATGAGTTTCAAGGGTACTACATACAGTCGAATAGTGAATGAATATAAGTGATATCTATCAACAGTAGTATGCTGGATTTAATGTTATATGTTATCCTTATTACTTCCCTACAGTCTTAGATCTTCCAACACTGATATTCGTTATTCATGCATCACTAATTATTATGTCATTCACTAATTTAATTAATACTACATTTCCGTACTTTATCAGTATTAAATAGCTTCAACCATTTACATCATTGTCTTTACTGATTTAAGATGCTCTTTGGATACTCCCACGGATGATAAATTACCACGTTCAATACAGTATTACAAATCTGATTTCGAAGGATTAAAGTCGTTATGCCCAGTTCAAGATAACTTAAACTAGGTTAAGCTAACCCAATCTTACCTAACCAAACTTTCAATGTTTTGAACGATTCGTTAAAGTTTGCAGAGTAGCCCTGAACTCCCTGAAGAAATATTCCCAATTTCACAGATTCCATTCACCACTACTTGAAACAATGAATCGGAACTATGAACTGTCTACGCGTTAAACTATACTTGTTTACACCACGCTAAAAGAGAAGTGTGGATACTACCCTGGTTCATTACAAATAGGGTAGTGTAAATTAGATCTGAAATTTATTTTCCAAACACCTTACTGAACTTATTATTTTGCCCCTCGAACTACACATAGATTTTGCTTCTGCAGAAAGCCTTAACGTATTTCAGAAAGTACAAGGCGTATTAACTTGAATTAAAGCGCGTAATTTGTGAGAAAATTCCGTAATAATATAAAGATTATCGTATATACAGGAAAACACATATTTAAAAATTCCCTTGGATAACTATTATAATAAATTTAATTGACCTTACCTCTTCGTCTCCTCCCTTAATTTCTGCTTCAAAAATGATTATAACTTCGAGCGGAGAATTCTGCACCCTTCACTTTGTACACAATAGCTTAATTCCTTGAATCTGCTTTCACAAATCCAACGTCGATCGCGTTTACCTCTTAATAAATGAATCTTCTCAACACATAAAAGAAATACAATGTAAATATAAAAAAATTACTATTATGTAATTTTCAAACTCGTAATTCCATATTTACTAGTCGAACAATAGCAGACTCTGTCCGCTTTGGACATCTGTGGCATTGACCAATAAAATTGCGTTTATTTTTGCGGGAAATTTTGGCACCCGGTCCTACAAACATGGCCGCCATGAACATAAAAAACGGCTTCACTTTGATGACGTAGGACTCTCTCTAAGGTTTATCTGCTCTAGGCTCCAATCTTCCTCCTCTCTTCCTTAGCTAGATCCTCCTCCATCCTTTGCTTCCACACACCCAGGCATAGGCCAACCAATAAGACGCAAGTTAACCCCAATCATCCAGGCAAGATTAATCGTAAACCGGCATATCCGTGGCTATGGGTAGGAGGAAATAGTTAATCTCAATCATCCACTTCCAGTCTAAACCAATTTGGACCAAATTTTCAAATCCAACTCAGTTTTTAATACTTGTTAACGCTGTGTGGCACGTTGTTATATCTTAATTCTTGCAAACAAAATGTAAATATTATCTACGGCATGTAAATATTATATGCTTAGTTCGGTACGTGCAGAACTCAAAAATTAAAGATAAATAAAAAATGGATTGCACACTCCATTAAAAAAGAGTTAAAATATGAGAACTTGAAATTTGCTCCATATTGCATTAGTCTGTAAGTGGGCGATCGAGGGTAAATGTTTACTCTGGCGTTTATGAATGATTGAATGAATTTTATTTAAGGCCTTTAGGCAACTTTGGCTCAGGTCAAAAGACTCGCTGGATAAAAACCCTTTCCAAAACGTTGCGGATATCTTCAACAAATAGAAGGCAATAGCAAATAACCTTATATTCACTTCGCGCAGGAGTCTTTGAACATACGGGCTGATTTTCATAGAAGCTTGCGTTGTTTGCGATTTGGGTGAGTAGCCAATTGAAGCACGTGTTTTATTGCAAGGTAAGTGTAACACGTGTTTCAATTGGCTATTCACCCAAATCGCAAGCTTTCATCGGAGTAGAATATCCATTTTTAGGTGAGGGAAAGTGGCAACTAAATAGAATTCATACCGTTAAATCCTCGACATCCTCCACAATTTGGGAAAGGATTTTTCTTCCATCATCTCCAAGGATATGGTTTGTTCTTGTCAATCTTCATTATTGACTGAAGGCAGGATGCTCGTCAGAAGAATAAAAAAAAACACTTCCTGACTGAAAAATATAATAGTTTTTCTTAATGGTGTGTGGAAAGGGGGCAAGGATCCGAAGCGTATAGGTCACACCATTCATTAACTACCACAGTTGACACAAAGTCATTGAAATCAGAAGAAAAACTAAAGATGAAAAACAAAACAATTAAAAAATAACTTTTATGGTACCCACAATAAACGATTTCATTCATCCTGTAGAAACAACAGCAAAACGTATTAAAAGACATCCAAAGGATACTGTCATTTTCATTATCTGTCTTACTGCGAAGAGATGCAGTATATTTGTGGGACAAAACAATCAGAAAAAGAAGAAACAAAACACATGCGACTTCCGTTTATTTACTTGTTTTATTATTTTCTTTCTTAATATTTTTTTTTCTTTTTTGTAGCCTTTTGACATCTATAAACAAAATGACCTTTACCGTGAATGATCATCAGGGCTGTGAAAATACGTATTATTCACATGCTCTGTCGTCAGAAGTGACATTAAATTCTTTCTTTCTTACTTTACGATTTATTTCTAAAGTTAACAACGCGTGGATAATGTCGTTATTTTGACATCGTTTTCATTTACTTCGGTCTTTAGATATTTTTGGAACCATCACAGCTTTCTTTACTCACGTACATCTCATTCGTTGAGTAATCAGACCGTTTTATATGATATTTACCTTCGGGTTTTATATGTCTCCAGGGATTCTGCCAGGACCTTCAGTTTACTTGCGTCTCCGGTACAGGGATTGAACCCTGGCGTTGTTACTTTTACATTTGTTTAAAAGAAAATAATTTTTCATTTTTTTTTTCTATGTATCTACGCTTTAGGAAATTTAATTAAAGTTGTGACCAAGGACACTTGGAGGTTAGGTAAGGTTATTCGTTTTTATTATTATTATTATTATTATTGCACACGCGACTTGCACAGAGACAGTGTTTTCTCGCGCGCTCGCCGTAGACACAAATTTCAGTTTGGCGTGTGTGGGAGGGGGGGGTGAAAGTTAAAATATAAGGTGTAAGTGGAGAGGTATCCTTGCTTCGCTGGATGTCACATGGTATTGTTGATATTTAGACAATTGGTTTTGCTATTTTATCCAATGACCTCTATCTAGAAGTGGTACTGGACTGACTGCTGCTATTGAAAATTTCATGAATATATGAAGCCAGGGAGCGGGGAGGACAAATTCGTTTGTCCACTTCCAGTCTAAATATGCACCAAATTTTCGGTTCTAACTCAATTTTTTACGTTCAGTATGGCTGTGTGGCCCGTTTTCTGATATGTCTTAATTCTTGCAAAAATGCAAAATATTATTTGCATTATTTTCTATTAGGCCTATATACGGAGTACAGTATACTATGATATGATTACTCCAGGAATTAAAACTTAAATGAAAAAGCGGGCCACACAGCGATAAGAAGCGTATAGAACTGAAAACATCGATGGTTTTATCTATGACTCGTAGACTAACTAACTCCATTGAGCTATAAGTAACAATACTGGAGCTATCGATTAGTATCGAAATATAGATAACGCCAGAGCAAACATTTAAACTTATTCGTTCATTTTATATTTAATTCAAAATGGATAAACTTTAAGATTGTTGTTGATATACGGCCCGTATTTTATTCGTCTTAATTCTTGAGTTATGCACGTACCAAGCTGTGCATTGAATAGCAGATCCTAAATAATATTTACGTTATTTGCAAGAATTAAGACGTAAATATAAACGGACAGCACAGTGATAACAAGCGTGAAAAACTGAGTTGGAAGCAAAAATTTGGTCCATACTGGATTAGACTGGAATTGGACGATCTAAATTTACTGTCCTCTCCGCTCCCTGACTTCTTATATTAATTATTATTTTTTTAACTGAATCGATCAGTCCAGATACCGGTCAACGACTACTTCCTGCATTATTTCAACTAGGGTTTAAAATATTTTATCCAATTGGATCTAAAGCATGGATTTAGATAAGGAAGACTGATCGATTGGCCCAATACAATTAAGCTGGGTCAACTTGATGCCGGTTTTCGATTAATCTTTCCTGGTGAATTGGGATTTTCTATTCTATTCTAAAACGCTCCTTGGAGCGAATAAGGCCTCAGCCAGTTTAGACTATTGGCCTGTTAAAATGTATATATGTGAGTATATAATAATGAATTAAAATAATCGTGAAAAAGTTATAAATATGATTTGAGTGAAAAGTGAAAAGTATAGAATAATTGGTGATAAAAGTATTAAACGTGATTCATAGGCTCGCCACCTCTATAAAGAGGTGTGAGAAAATGGGGAAACGACGTATACGGGATGCAATGTGAAGTTAAAAAGAGAAAACTGCAACAGGAAACGATGTATAGTACGTGTAAGGGAATGTATAGTGTATGTGTGTGTTATATGTATGTAAGTGTATATGTCAAAATGTCTTATGTGTACTGAAAAAGTCTGTCACAATTTAACTCTTCTCGACACGTAGTCACCACACCACACAGCACTAGATGTTCTCAGTTGCACGTCTAATCGTCGAATCCAATTGGGATTTACTTGCGTCTTATTGGTTAGCCTATGCCTGGGTGTGTGGAAGCAAAGAATGGATGAAGATCTAAAGAAGAGAGGAGGAAGATTGTAATATTTTAAATAAGGTATTGTACGGAACTTGATGTTCAGTTTCTTTTCTATCAATTTCACCTTCCAGGGCTAACTATTTGATTTTGAATTTGAATTTATTTTAAGACCTTTAGGCAACTTTGGCGCAGGCCGAATGGATGATTATGGGAGAATTGGTGGAATGAAGAAAGTGAGAGGAAACGGGAGAATCCCGAGAAATCTCACGCACACGGTGTTTGTCCACGATAAAACACATATGGCATGAACTTGGCTCAAATCGACGACCTCAAGCATCAAAGTGAGCGCTCTACCATTGAGCGACCGCGGCCCACGTAATCATTTGATGTTTGGGATTCAAAATGCCCGATAAGTCAACCTGTATAGATCCAGTACTTTAACAAAAGGTGCTTCATCAAGACTCAAAAGGTGTCTATGGATTACTGCTGCTCAGTAGCAGTACTTATAGTTTGATGTACCGTCTCTGAAATGGACCCAGCTTTGATGCTAATCTTTAGACGTCCACCAGGGACTTATACAAATCGTAGACCTTTACTTTTATAGTCTTGGTCACGGTCCTAATTATCATACTGTGATGATTCATACTTCGTTCTAAAGGTCATCGACTATAGATTCCAACGAGGAAACAATTATGCCCATCGTCCACAATGCGTAGAAGAAGAGGAGGAGAAAAGGTGAAAAAGTTAATCTTCTTAAAAGAAATCGTGGAGAGCTGTCAACACTGCAGTTATCGTGCGCCAACAAAAGTCCCCCAAAATATGGGAACCCGTTATTCCTTGGAACACTTGAGATACGTAAGTTAATCTCGCGTTTTAAAAAGATCTTTTGCTCGGATCCTCATCCACAAAACAAATCTGGGGTTCCAGATTACTATTTCCGATGCAGGGTTTGGTCTATACTGTTGCAGGGATGAACAATAGCTGCAGTTTTACTTATTGTACTTCCCCCCTGACGCATACAAAATTCCTTTATTGTTATTTCACTTTAATGATCCCGGTAAAGGAGTTATATTTAACAGTGATACGAAAATTAATTCCCTAGTTCCTTTGTTCATTTACACATACTTAATTATCTAATATAACTATAGTTTTATTTTTAAAACTTGATCGGGGAAGAGGTAGGAAAACTAAAACAGCGACTGGAGTGTCGCCGCTTGGCTATGTCAACCCGAAGTGAGAGAACGGTTGTAGGGAGTTATTTATTTATTTATTTAGCATTCAAACCGGCATCGCTGTTGTCATAAGAGCAAAAGTATACTCTTAAGTCTGGACGGATAATAGTTAAGTGTTGAAAAAACATTTAAATTGTTGTGTAAAGATTTTGTTTTAAAGGATCTATTACCCTTAAGTGTCAACTAAGAACTTTTAATCCATCTATGAAGTATTTTCATTAAACATATATCAAACAAATATGGATATTTTCGAAATTCCTATTCAACAGCACACTAGCAAAAGAATGTATATTTAATGAAAATGCGCCATAAATGGATTCAAAATGGTTAATTGACACTAATAGTATAATGAGTAATGGATGTATGTATTAGACTTAAAATAGAACCTTTGCACAATAATTTAAATCTTTTTCAACACTTAACTACTAGCCTGGAACTCCAGATTCGTTTTGTGGATGAGGATTGGGCAAATTTTCTTTTTAAAACGCAACGTAAACTTCGGGTACCTCAAAGTGTCTCGAGTTATAATAGGTTCCTATAAATCCTAGATATTAGTGTTAAACATATTTTAAAAAATCAGAAACGTCGATGCAATGCAATAAAAGGCGAGATGAAAATGAATAACATATAGGGTAATGGCACTTGCGTAATACCCTACCCTGTATATTAGGGTTTGAATGGAGTAATTGAATTTTTTATGTTCATAACTCTAGCCATTGATTTAATCGTCGTGGTCTTATGAATTATACCTCATTGGAAAGCTTATACAACATGGATTTCAAGGAGGTAGAATTTTCATCCATCATGCCCAATATGTAAAAGAAAAGGAGGAAAAGTTTAAAATGTGGGGAAAAGTGGGAGTTTTTTATTTATTTATTTATTTGGTGGGTAAATATGGCGTTCATAATAAATGCCAACTTTAGCCCTGCCCTCTTCCTGACCTAATAGGAGCGCGCTGGTAAAAATGGTAGCATCAGTAATTGCATTCCTCCTTTACCATTTGAGCTCACAATAATGCTTCTACGTCAATTTGAGGGTCACCCTGGGACATCCAAGTGGGATATCACTATCAGTTAACCTTCAGGATATGTTTTAAGATCAAAATCATCCTTCTATCGTAATTAGGTAGAGAGTTATGACGTCAGAAAGCTATGACTACAAAAGTCATTGGGCATCTATAGACAGGGTTGCCACTCGTCCCGAGTCTGTCGAAATCGTCCCGATTTTCGGCCCGTTGACCTCGTCCCGATTCGATGTTCACTGGGACGCAAATTTTCTCCTTTCACAGTTAAAGCATTAATAATATTTTGTAATTTGATGTTCTTAATCGTATTGGCATCAAATGAGACATAGGCCTAATTATATTACTTTTTCATTTATTTTTTTTCTTCAGACTTGAACACGTGATGGTAAAGCAATTCTTTCCAAGCTAGTTCCTCCTCCGACACGTGCTTTTCAGTTCTTAAGCACAAAAGATTCAGTAGAAGATGACGCTCATATGTAGAGTTGTCGGAAAACATTTCGTTTTTTGGAGTTTCTTTGAACAGATACGATCGTTTTCTGTTTCTTATAAGTTTAAATGTATAGGTCTAAGCAAAGACCTTTTGCCTTTTGGGTAAATTAATTATTAAGAATTAGAAGCTGAAATCAAAATTAATTTCACGTGTTTTGAAGAAGCTTTGGTAAAACGTGATTTTTTATGGCTTAAGTTATAAAAATTTTATCAAGGTCATTTGGAGGTAAAGGCGGTCGGGCGTGGGACTGACCACCCCACCCCACTTCCTGTGATTGGTAGATAGTATGTAGAGCGCTACCTCCTCATCCCCCTTGCGGCGTGCATATCGCACAGGGGATACCTTTACCATACTCTCAGAATCAACTTTATTATTGGCGGGATGCAGGAAAATGTTTAAGATGTAACTAAAAATTTCTGGTTAAGTAACTCATCACAAAACGTACAATTAATTCTAGTTAAATCCGTAGTAATTTTTAACTTCAAAGATAGTGCATGATGGACGGACGATTCGGGTCAGGATATCCTTATGGAAGATACTGCATAATGTTGGTTTGTGTCAAAATAAAAAGTCATTAGACTTTTCTAACCTAACGTATTGAAGTACGTAAAATGTCGAACATTCATACAACAAGAAAAATAACGTAACATGAGTGCCGCCGGGTCGCTTTTTTTTTTATTATTATTATTTTTTCTGCGCTAATGATTTCCTATACCCACTTATTCAGCCCGAGGGCCCTCAAACTTATTTTAAAGCTTAAATGGTAAACGCTTTCCGTGGAATATCCCCTGGATCTCGTATGTACTGTTAGAATAAAATTCCCGGCACAGAGCCTGTCTCGATTTTCTTGAACAGAAAGGTGGCAACCCTGTCTATAGGTTAATATACTTACTATGGCTGCACGGCTTGAATTTAGTTACTGTTTTACGCCTAACCTAATCTAAACTTAAGCAAACCCCTCAGGACTGATTTGCATGAATACTTGCGTTATTTGCTTTGCGTGCGATTTGGGTGAATAGCCAATTGAAACACGTGTCACACTTACCTTACAATAAAACACGTGCTTCAAGTGGGTACTCACCCAAACCGCACGAAAAGCAAGCAACCCAAGCTTTCATGTAATTCAGCCCTTGCAGAAACGATATCTCTTTTTTCTTCAAACAAGATAAACAAACTGCCGATATTTTTTACGAACTAATTGACGTGGCTCCCGTCAAAGGAAAGCCTACATGGAAAGAAGGCGCAGCTCTCTCTCGCGCAGGCTCAGAGCTCGCTTGTTCCGCAACTCCCAGCTTGGTGGTTTTAAGTATCGGGAAGCTGATCCAGAGGTCCCGGAATTGAATCCTGGCGTCGTTGCTTTTGCATATTTTTAAAATATTTTTTTTTAAGTATATACGCATTGGAAATCACCAAATAGATGCTACTGAAAGCTAGGATGTATATAAATAAACCAGGACCCCGAGGAGTGCAAGGAGGGCACGGTGCGTCCGAAGGGAGCTGGGCGGCATGAGCCGCGGGGGAAGCATCCCCCGGTTAGGGGTGCGCAACTTTCTATTCCACATTGTTTCCATGTGTGCTCTCTTTAGACGGGAGTCAAGTCTGTTAATTCGTAAAAAAAAATCTGCCAACAAATTTTAAAACAAATCACAGTATAAAATATGATTAAATCTTCTTCTTCTTTATCAATAATTTAGCCACCGCATTCTATCAGTGAACAATTTACCCCACCCTCATCCCTGCAATGGAAGTTGGCCCTCAATCTTACTCACCCTCGCCCACGCGTTATTGACAGCGAGAATATCTGAGAGTAAGGAGACCTGCCTTTGTAGGCCTACCATAAATTAGTACAAGAACAGAAATAAGAAAAGTGGGTGCACTTTAAGATTATGACGCACGCTGAACGCTGAAAGTTCCATATTGAAGGTCATCAATCTTTGAAGGAACGCACGTTTAAATGTGGAAATATCAGTTTATAACCTTTAGAAAGTTCAAGAACAGTTCTCATTGACACAAGAAGAAGAAGAAATATTCCCAGTATTCATATTCAGAGAGACACACCAAGATATCCGTGAAGAAAGAGGGCAATTGGAGAAACACATAATTAGAGGAGACACGGAATTGCGACCACTTTACATCAGTCCAAGTAGACAATACGAAGGCTATGTGTCTAACAGCCACAAGGCAAACGAAGACACCAAAATTGCTGCCTTTTGCTGCAAACAAGGACAACTTTGTCATCGTCTTTCTGTTGTAATAAAGAGTATCTGTCATTTGGAAGAAAAGAACAGGATTTATTTTAAATATAAGAATGGTTGACAAAGAAAGGTATGATGGACAAGGATGCTTGTCATTAATATGCAATATTACTCATCAAGGAGAATCGTCATCATTCTAAAAGCGATCTGTTTTATGTTTTTGTCTGCATATCTCTCTTTTTATCTTTCTCTGTCTACAGTCATTGCCTTCTTTATCTCTCTCTCTCTTTTCTAATTATTCTTTGTTTCTTATTTTATCTCTCTTTTGTTCGCCCTTCCATTTTCATATCTTTCCTTGCTACTCTATTTTGTTGATCTGTTTTTTCTCAGTATCCCGTTTTCTTTCTTGTTTCTGATGTTCCTCTCTTCTTTCTGACTTATTATACTTCTTTCTATCTAGTATTATTTCTTTCTTTTCCTGACTTTC
>JAGDQP010037567.1:0-18565 GCA_022664845.1 Lepisma saccharinum | reverse complement strand
TAAGCAAGCACATTCCAACTTAAATAGAACGGAACATGAATACCTTTCCCTATGTCCGTTGTCATACGCCACAGAAGAATTTTCAAATTCGTTATTAATTGTTACAACTTCAAAGTACTTTCTGATGATGTTAATATATTATTGAAAAGATGTACGAAGAGAAACATGCGAGACATCATTCTATGTTTGGAGCGTCAGCTCTTCAGGTCACTTGGCATCTGTCATGTCTTTATTTAACCTCATGTCCAAGAACAAGGGATTGTAAAGAATGCCTGAGGTCCATCATCTTCGTTCGATCGATTTCACCTGCGTTCATTGTTGGTCACTCCAAAGCAACGGTGTTCAACCTCATGAGGGTGGCCGTCACGAGGGCAGACCTCACCCTCACATGTCCTCGCCCTTACCACCTGAGGGTGAGTGAAGGTGAGGGTAAAGTTGTAACGTTCGGGTGAGGGAAAAGTTGCAATGTGAGGATAAAGCTGTTAAATCAGAGTGAGGGTGTTTGAGCGTGAGGACGAAATTGAAACGTGAGGGTGGGGATGAAATCGAAACATAAGGGTGAGTGAGGTTTGACTAAAATAAACACCTTTGCTTCAAAGACAAGAAACCTCGGGGTGGCCGAGAGGTTATCGCGCTCGCTTTCTGTGCGCGTGGTCACGGGCTCAATTCCAATCAGGGTCCATTGAACGGAGTGGTTCCGGTTTTAAAAATTCATGAATGAAACTGCAACGTAAACATGCACATAAGAAACTCAGAGAAACAAAATCCTTTCAAAAATTGTGTATTTTATTCGTGACGCCATGTTTATGCTTGAAATTTATATTTACTTCGTGTATCTATCCACTCATGCACGAAACTTTGTGTTGAGATCTCAACGCCTGAGGATTATATTGTCGTATCTCCATAGGAATTTAGTAGTAGATACGATAATATAATCCTCAGTGTCGATCTATAGATCAATCAGATTTCACAGGATTTGCATACTAAATTCATAAATATTGTAAATTTGCTCTTTGCTGTTACTGGACTCTTTGGTTCAAATTCCAGTGCTGGCTGTCCCGATTGAGGTCTTCTTCTTCTCTTTTATTCTTCATTAGACCAGGCGAGTTCTAAATGAATAACAGAAAATGACGTAATCAATCATCTCTATTCTCTACTCCACGGACAATGTAAGAAAGACAAGCAACGAAGTTCCACACATGCGACGAACTAGGTGCAGGTACAAAATATTTAAAAGATAACTGTGAATATTTTAGCTATTTGATCCAATGTTATACTTACATAAAACATTTTTAATGATTTTGTGCAGTTTTATTTTTTACTTTCCCTAAAAATGTCAGTTGTTTTCAATGTTTTGTAGGGTGCAGTTCTAACGAGACATTGGCTATTGCAGTGCATTGACTACTGTAATTTGTCAATAGGTCCGCGCACTGTCATGATATCGTCGATATATTTGCATATGGCAACATCGATATCATGAACATTCTAACATCGATATTCTATGTTGACATTCGATATCGATATATGTTGATATTTTATACGATATTTAGATTCTTGGAATGGATAACAAGATTAGCCAAATTGAGATGAGAGTGCCATCTGTTTGTTCTTTGAAGAGCCACAAGCTATCAAGCATGAAGAGAATATGCATAATCCGTCTGTTACAAGCAAATCTTTATTTGATGTTCAGGTATACGTAATGTTGATTATGGACTTGTAAAACACTCTTCTCTAAAATCAAGAAAATGGATAAAGCCCGTCCATTTCCTCTGGTCTTCAAATGTTTCGACTTCACCTTGTGGTCTTGCTAAGATTTACTGAAATGGGATTAAAATTCATAAGTTGAAAGAAAACAGAATAGCTAATACTCTGTTCAATCACTAGGCAGTGCCAATCACTTTCTATTTTGACCTTGTAAGGAATAAAAATTCACCAAGAGAGGTGGCTCAACGCAAGCGTGCTCGCCACGAAGTTGCCCCTGTTTGTTATTCAATCGTTTCAAAATGGCAGACCCAAAAATCCATTTTCCACACCGTTTGAGCTAGAGCTACGAAATTTGGCACAAACGTGTATTATCACGAGTAGTTTAGGAAAATATTACATCATGTTGAAAAAGCCGCCATCTTGGATCCAAAATGGCCGCCAAGCCTATTGTTGTATAGAGTGAAGAGCCTAAACCGCTTGAGCTAGAAACACCAAATTTGGTATGGACGTACACTGTCACTAGTAGGTTAAGAAAATATTACAAAATGTTTCCAAAGACGCCACCTTAGAT
The DNA here is from genome assembly GCA_022664845.1 of Lepisma saccharinum. NCBI lineage: Eukaryota > Metazoa > Arthropoda > Insecta > Zygentoma > Lepismatidae > Lepisma > Lepisma saccharinum. The sequence continues at coordinate 16,290 of JAGDQP010037567.1, read as the reverse complement.
CCAAAATGGCGGACCCAAAAATCCATTTTTCACACCGTTTGAGCTAGAGAAACGAAATTTGGCATAAAGGTGTATCATCAAGTGTAGTTTAGGTAAATATTACAATATTTTGGAAAATTCGCCATCTTGGATCCAAAATGGCCTCCCAAAACCCATTTTCCAAACCACTGATGCATTTTCATTGTAACATGATATACAGGCTGTTTCACGAATAGGGGTTGTCAATAGGGAGTGAAGTCACATTTTGCAACTCTGACTTCAAATTCGTAATCAGTGACCCCCTAAAAAAAATCATGAAAATTATATGCATCTTGATTGTAACATGATATACAAGCTGCTTCACGAATTGGAGTTGTCAATAGGGGATGAAGGGGGTTACATTTTACAACTCTGACTTCAGATTCGTAATCAGCGACCCAAGAAAAAACGAGTACAGATTTTGAGATCATTTACATGCGTTTTTTACTTTTGGCCAGCTTTTTTGGAATCGGCCGCACTGTGTGCGGGTATCTAACCCAGGACTTTCCGAATGGAAAAACAACGCTCTACAAACTGAGCTACAGCCATTTGGCCAAGCTTCGTTCATGAAAGAACTCGTAAATTGCTACCGAGTGGCCGTAGCTCAGTTGGTAAGAGTTTACTTAGCATTCGGGAGGTTCTGGGTTCGAAACCAGCGACCGACCATCTTGACAGGCTTTTTTCTCTGTCGCACCAGCTAAAGACCGGTAAATTTAGGCCTTCAATTTAGGCCTTGGACGACTCTTTCCCGCATCCTTTCCCCTATCTTATCACGGTCTTAGTCATAGATATCTGTCTAAACATGATAAATAAATTTAAAATGTGTCTTAATTTGCTATGTAGACTTAATTGTTAGAGATGAATGAACAATAATTTTTAAAATGTTTTTATGGACAGCAAAGGGCCTATCAGGATAAGATAATGAAAAGTGCCTTGGAAGGAATCGTGATAAAAATACTACCATATTCAGCATCAAAAATGGTGGTTCTCCACAAAATTTCAGCTCAAAAGATGCTAACCTAACCTTAAAATAAATTAAAATGTGTTTCTTGGTAGTTTAGCGATATCTCGGTCGGATTTGCACCTACGATGACCATCTTTTTTTTAAATTGAAGATTTTTTCAAGCTCTACAAGATGGTAATTGTTTCATTTATGTTGGCGCAAAATTCAAATTTTAGAGAGGTTAGAAAATTTGAGAATTGAATTTTAAAAAAAAACTAAGACAACAGTTGGTTTGAATTAAAAAAAACTAAGACAGCAGTTGGTTCGAAAAAAATATATGTTATGTATTTTTAGTGGTTCTATAACCATGAATTTTTTTAGATTTTTTAAAGTGGTAGAATATAACCAAAAAATACAGCACATGACATGACACATGACCGGGCTTCTTACGTAACACATGCACTATAAATACAAGTTCGAAAGCGAAGTTTGCCAGGTCACATTTGTGGACGACTGGTTAAGACGTCGGCTTCTTTAGTGAAAGGTCCCGGATTCGAGTCCCGCCTGGGACAACACTTTTCTTCCTTTTTCTTTCAAAATATATTTTTATATGTTCATGTTTTTTATTCAATAATTGCTAGGATGTATATAAATATCTGATTGCTACTGCAAACTATTATGTGTCTGGACGCACACCAAGCGAGGTGTGCAAGGGGGGCACGGTGAGATAGAGATGGACTGCGGTGCGAAAATAATTCTTCAATTTGCGCGCCCCATGAGTTCCTTTTCAATCATGCATGAACAAAATTATTATTATTATTATTTTACTTTTTAGTACGAACTGCTTAAGAAAAGGATGCCTTTACAGTTTTTTTTATTACTACTGTCTCGACCGTGCAAATGAACAGCACAGAGATTGGGATAAGATAAAGAGAAAATGAATGTTATGTGTACCAAATAACACGTGAAAGAGAATGTTAACAGCACTTTTGCGTATGTGCACCGCTAACCGGAGGCTGCGCTCCCCCCCCCCCCCCCTTTGGACGCACCGTGCCCCCTTGCACACCTCGCTCAGTGTGCGTCCAAACACATCCTAGCTTTGAGCAGCAATTCGTTATTTATATACATTCAAGCAATTGTTAAATAATAAATACGTATGAACATATAAAAATATATTTTGAAAGAAAAGAGAAGAAAAAGTGTTGTTCCAGGCGGGTCTCGAACCCGGAACCTTACGCTCAAGAAGCCGACGTCTTAACCAATCGTCCACGAATAAGACCTGGCAAAAATCGCTTTCGAACTTGTATTTACAGTGCGTGTGTTACGTAAGAAGCCCGGTCACGTGCCTTATTTTTTGGGTTATGTTTCACCACTTTAAAAAATCTGAAAAAAAAAAACATGGCTATAGAACCACTAAAAATACATAACATATATATTTTTCGAGTCAACTGTTGTTTTAGTTTTTCAAAATTCAATTTTGAAATTTTCTAACCTCTCTAAAAAATTGAATTTTGCGCTAACATAAATGAAACAATTACCATCTTGTAGAGCTTGAAAAAATCTTCAATTAAAAAAAAAGGTCATTATCGTAGGTGCAAATCCGACCGAGATATCACTAAATTACCAAAAACACACTTTAATTTATTTTGAGGTTAGGTTAGCATCTTTTGAGCTGAAATGTGGTGGAGAGCCATCGTCTTTGATGCTGAATTTGGTAGTATTTTTTTTTTATCACGATTCCTTCCAAGGCACTTTTCACCATCTTACCCTGCTAGGCCCTTTAGTCTTCTCTTTTTCGGAGGCCTGCATAAGATTTGAAACGATGCCTTTCGCCAGTACAAAAGAGGAAATGAAATACTCTAGTGTTCAAAGAAGCTCCCTTTTCTTTCCTATCTTGAAACTCTTGGCAAAATACCTGGCCTCTTCATGCATATCACACTGGTGTCTTGGGCTTCAATACAGACACTACTGAAGGTAGGTAGGTAGCATACGTAATCTTACTCACAAGGTATGTCTGCTATAAATACTGAGCAAATGACCCAGTACCCTATTTGACAACGTGCAAGATTGTCGTCTGACTGGCTGGAGTAAAATTAGTCTCAACACTCTCGGACCTTGGCAGGAATCCACCTGCTTATTCGGGTAGCCACATTCCATACTGGTGCAGGTTTCAAGGTAAACTAGACAGAGTACTGCACAACTAATCTTGCAAATGTTCATTTAAAACATCAGCATCTGAGCTATTAAATTATAAGTTTGTCAACAAATAACAGTATGAAGTCACTTTTTCTCTTCGTGGGTCACGATTAAAAGAAAATGCATGATAGTGACTTTTTTCGTGAATCACGGGGATCGATCTATTACAATCCACGTGCCCATTATGCAGCTAGAGTAATAATAGATACAAGACTCAGATGCTAGTATGCGGAATTTCATTGGCCACTTACCCTTTCACGAGAAATTGAACCAATGATGTCACGAACAGTAAGTATATTGCTTGGATGGAAACCAAGGTGTGAAACATCAGTCTGTTGTGAGTCTGCAACGTAATGTTTATTGCTCACTCATCATGATTCACGACATATTGGTCATTTAATACGTATTTTCTTTTCAATTTATTTATGGCTTTCCGGCGTCTTTGGCTTATGTCATTTAATAGATGTTGTAACATGTTTGAAAGAGCTTGGCAATTCGAAATAAAGTCAGGATAAATATTTATTGAATAGAATTTATTTATGACCTTTAGACATTTAATACTCAGAACAGGATAGAGTGGAGGAGAGGATTTTGGAAGGCAGTCAGTAGATTAGTAGGTACCATCCCGGCATTTTCCACCGAGCCGCCGTAGTTCAGTGGTAAAGCTTTGGTGTAGCATTCGGGAGGTCTTGGGTTTGATCCCAGCGACCAACCATCCTGATTGAGGTTTCTTCCAGGGCTTCTCCTCAGTCACACCAGGCAAATGCCTGGATGTCACCTTGAAGATAGGCCCTGGCCGATATCTTCAAGCATCCTTTCCTCTCCTCTATCCCGAACAGTGCCTTAGATGTCTAAAGGCCATAAATAACATTCAAATTCAAACCCGGTATTTTTCTGGTAGGCATAAATATTCATAGCGTACAAACTAGAAATTTACTACTCTTTTGCTTCACAGAAGATTTGACTAAGTTTGTTTCTTGGAATTAGGAAACGAAATTCACAGCAAATGATCCAAAATTAGGATATAATCAGGGATGTAATGCTAAATTTTTAGGTGGGTATACGCTTCGCTCGTTGTAACAAAACATTTCGCTTACTATCCCATATACCTGCGTATTTCATAAATTTTATGTGGGTACGTCTAAAAATTGAGGTGGGTATACGCCGTATACCCTCCATTACATTCATGGATATAATGGTCTCCTATCTTCGTTTTTTTACGGCTATGGAGTATTCTGAATTCGCCCTTACGGCTATGGAGTATTCTGAGTTCGCCCTTACTGCTCTCCATTAGATGAATATCGAAATGGTAACGAAAAAACGGCTAATAGTAGGCCTTCTACTTTCCCGTTACGTAATTTAAATGTGATGTAAGTTTGGATATGAACATTCTGAGTAGAATCAATATCCATTTAAAGGATATGAAGTTTTCAAGTTATTGAACATTATCATAAAGTTGCCTCTACAATCCCCTATCACCAGAGTCCTCTTGGAGTTTTATATAAAAAAAAGTAAAAGTAAATATGAAGAACGTTTGTTGACAATACTTTTGTTCACGCAGGTCGTAATGGGCGTTCCCGTGTCCTAACTGATTGAGAGTTAAGAGTTTTTGGGGTGCGCATGCCGACAGAGAAAAGCCTCTCCATAGGAAAAAGTTACTACCCGTAAATTCACACTCAGCGGTGGGTAGCTCAGCCGGAAAACAATTTATTGGAACTGCGACAAGGGAGCCGATGCCATTTTGAAATTTGGAAGGTGTGGGGAGAAATGTTACGGAACCACGAGTGAACGACGATGAACCGAGAAAAATTGAAGGTTAAAATGTACTCGAAAAGGAAAAGAATAGTTTATGATGTTATAGAAAAGGAAGGAAATGACATAATTTAACACTCTATAACATTTTCTTTTACTACGTAGTATAAGTCGCGACACGTATATAGGAATGAGAAAAAATAAAAAGTTATCGAGAAAATAACAAAAGAAATCACAATTTGCGTTGATCAGTTTGACTACCGCTGTTTCGTTTAACCTAAATGATATTCATAGTCTCGCTGTTATAGTCCTTCACAGTTTCTTAGGGTTGCCGCACACCAAATAAGCACGTCAGAGAGAAACAAACCGAAACAAAGCTTCGCTCCACTGCACTGCTAGTCGGTTTGTGCACCAGCATCTAAATATATGGCTTGAGTAGGACGACACTCTACTAATTTGGTGTGCGGCTACCATTACAGAGAATCTCGCAACAAAACATCATTTCTCCTTCCCAAACTTCGTGAGATGATTCTTCATATCGAAACAACAACAAAAAAGTTCATTTGAAGAAAGTCAAAATTATGTACAGTTTCGGAGCTACAGGCGTTCGAAGTTAAGGCAGCATAGTTACAAATGACGTCATATCTCGACGCACAATGATGTAAGCGGTATCGGTTTAGCAAATCACTATCGGAGTAGTACCTCATACAATTTAAGCAATGTCTTTTGATTGAAAGATAAGATAAGATAAAATGAAGTGTATGGGCGGTAACAGCACTATGGCTTACGCCCGTCTCTATTGATTGAAGGAGTCCGCATAGACAGGTTTCGCAAGGTAAGAATATCATTGTCAAGGAATTAAAAGATTTAGTGGGGCCAACATAAAAATTCCCTCTCAGCTGCATTCGCCAATCATAAACATAACTTAAATTGGTGTATTAGGTACGGTACTACTTGATTGTGATTTGCTACACCGACACCGCTTACGTCCAGTGGCGGACTGGGACGTAGAAGGCCCCGGCTGGGATTCAACATAATACGTTATATATATATTTAACCTGATCGATTTCGCGCTGATAGTTTTTTGCTGTAAATTTCACAGTATTGAACAGGGCTTGAAGCCCCAGTCTTCCATTCACACCAGTTAGAGATTCTCCAATTCGAGTGTGTCTCCACCTACATGTGCTGTCTCATTGATTAGTGTGCTGAATCAACATCCACCGTAAAGTCCCGTATGATTTCCCTGTGACTGTTCGTTTACCTTTATCTGTTTTCGTGTGTACGGGAGTGTACACCCTATGTGTGCTTTACATATAAACCACCCTTCAAGTAAGTGTCGGTTTATTACATAGAATATACCTTTATGTGTGGGTATGTATACCTTTCGCCAAGTAGGTTTCTGTGGACTTGATTTATGGATTTTGGTACGAGCTTATCTGTTTCCCAGTTTCCCTTTAAATTCTAGTTTCAGATTCCTTTTTTTTTTTTCCTGACTCGTCTTAGAATTTATTTTCAATTTCAGTTATTTCACCATCCTTCAATTGATTAACTTCGTGGTTTTCATCTCCTGTTTTCATCCACCTGCCTTTATTTATCTCTTGGTTTTGATCATAAGTTTTAGTCCTCAAAACGAGTTTTCATGTTTATCAGTGCAAGTTTTCTCTCTTCTGCTTTATATGTTTTGACATGCTCTTAAACAAATTCCACTATCTTGGGTTTCTTCTTGATTAAATCTTGTACATTCGTAAGATGTTTTCTGAGAAGGCTGTTAGTGACGTTTCAAGCTCATCGGTCTAATATTTTGGATTAACAGTTGGTCCTGTGACACCCCCACCCACCATTTTCCCTCAAAATATGGGTATTATTCTACTGTGAAAAATAGCTCTATTTTCACAATTTGTTCTCCTTTCGGCCTTTTGGCTAACTGGTTCCAAAAGTGCTTTTATTACAGTTTGGTCCATTCTCTTTAATTTGAATTTATGAATGGTCTTTACGTATCTATAGCTCAGGCATTTTGGTGGACCTCTTTGAAGCAGGTCCTATCTTTCAGTTGTCCCCCCCCTTTTAAACCTTAAAGAGGAAGTTAGTTCCCTGGAAAGAACCCTTCAAAATCTTTCTCGTTCTTCATTCAATTAAAAAGTGCTACACTGGCAATAGATGGTAAATGGGCTACTCAAACTGAAACACGGTAAGTGGGATCCCCGGTTCGATCCCTGCTCATACTGTGTGGGTTTTGTGGTGAACACAAACAGCGTGTGTGTGGATTTTCTCGGGGTTCTCTCTTTTCCCCACTGTCTTCATTCAACCAATGGTCCCATCAGAATACACTTGCAGCCAAAGTTGCCTAAATGAAATGCAAATCAATTTACTTCAATTCAAACTGAAAATGTTCTTTCTCTCATTCACTTCTTGGACTTGCTGGAGAAAACAAGAAGTCGGAAATGTACAGTACCTTTTCCATATGTGGAATTTTGCAGTTATACAATCTTCCACTGTTGCTTGAATTTTGCAATGTTATTCGTAACAATTATGCATATCTACATCATCACCTAATATCCCAAATTCACCCTATTTGACTAGGAAGAATTTCCTTTAATACGGTTGCTAATTCAGAAACTAGCCTGAGAGACACACCACTCCTGAGAAAATGCGCCAAAGTGTCTAATTTTCTAGGTTTTTGACGTTGCACGTATTTATGATATGGTGATTGTGGGCACCTTAATATGTGAGTGAATTGAAGTTCGGCGAAAGATTGTCAGATAATCAATTATTAACATGAATAAATCATCAACAACTGCAAGAATTATGTCTTTTCCTCAATCACACCAGGCTAATACCGAGATGTTATCTTCGAAACTAGACACTGGCAGACTTCCTTGCCACATCCCACCCTGAGCCATAGTTGTCTAAAAGACAAGAGAAATTCAAGTTCAAATTCAAATTATTTTCTTCATTTCCTCGCACCACGGATACCATGATAATGTGTTGGGGTAATATTCTTAGCAAATATATAAATGACTGCGAATGACTCATTGCCAATTAATCCGAAACAAAATAAATATTACGTACATTGCTTCCAATTGTTTTGCTCTTATTTCCTTTCTTCTACATTGAAATGGAAACTGACCTAGACTAACATGAATCGTATCTAAAGCAAACAAAAACCAATTGAAATAGACGGAAATGCAAATCTCTTTCCTTAAATAATAAATTAATTCATTGAAAAATTGATAAGTGCTCTTGAACGAAATTATTATTGATGCATCAAATATCTGAAGAGCTGCAAGAATATTCACTTTTACATTTTATGAAGAAATTCAGTTGAATGTGCAATGAAAAGAACAAGTTACAGTGGAAAGTGGCTTTCTTGGCTATAACTAAGACAGCAGAAACGGATATTCAACGTGCTTCAAGTATGTACATCACTTAGCTTTGAGTTCTTGAAAAAGTGGTAATTGTCACGCCCTAATAAATAACATTAAAAGATGGCTGTAAGCTTGAAATGTTTTAAAGAGCATACTTTTCCTCTTTGCTGATTACTTTGTCATTATCTGTTGAAGGACGTGAAAGCATGATCACAAGTTTACATCCAGAACAGAAACACGGTTAATAACACACTACATACAATTGGGAGCATTGCATCTCAATTTTTCCGAAATTGTTTCTGAAGCTAGGAAATCAGTCAAACCAAATAATGCTTATTTGCATCTATTGCATCGAGTAAGCACCTATTCTATATATACAACTTACTTACTTACTTATCCGGCTCCTTGGACCGTAGTCGATCCTTCGCCTCCTCTCTATATATACAATCAGTTGCCGTATTCAGTCACACCAGCCAAATGCCGGGATGCAACCCACAAACTAATATCCCTGGACGACTACCCCATGAGGAAAATTCGACGGGCCTCCGGTGGCCCGCCTTCATGGTTGGTGGGCCACCGGAGGCCCGCCGAATTTTCCTCATAGGGTACCTTCCAACATTCTCATTCCCACCCTATCCCCGCATGAAGCTGAGATGCCTAAAAAACAAATTCAAAACATCAGTTGCCATACTGTGGCTGATCCATGATTTTCTTGAGGGTGCAGGTGGAACATACCCGGACCATTTTCGATATATTTCCGCTAACTGACCTTTTTAAAACATAACTTTATTATATTTCCCCATGATATTGCTAAGTTTTATGATGGGATATGTAACCGGTATCCCCCAAAATTAATATTTTTATATAAATTGTGTTTGTTCAAAAACAAAGCGAAGCTTTCTCTGCGATAAATTGTTGAAATAAATAAAGATAAAGTAATTTCCCTTGAGGAGGCAGCCGTTAATGTTGATATTTTTCATGAGAAACTTACTTAATACCATGTAGGTCCTCCCTTGTGATACCTTTTCTAGAGTGTATTTGAAGAAATGGAACCAGTGGTGTGCAAAATTAACTGTCGCTGAAACACTACACTAAAATATTGCAAAAAGCAGAATCTTTCTTTTCATTAAATGTTTCACGCTCGTTAGTTCGAATTTTACGACAAGAAATTGTTACCAGTAATTCATTCCCGTGTTAAGAAATTATACTCTTTGACAACTTAAATGGTTAGTGACGACACTAACGAACATTTGATGAACCAACACACCGTGCAATGCCTAGTAACGTGTTATTGCACACGTAAGGCACTAATCAGTAAAACACGCTTGTCAACATATTTATAGCTACTCGACAAGTTATCTATAATAATCTCCCAAAGTGCTCTGAATGGTATATTAAAAGATTCTAAAAGCATGCGAAATCCTCAACAATATATAGAAAAAAGTTATTGCAGTTTCAATTACACAAAACTAGCTAATTTGCCCACCCGTTGGTAATAAAACATGTTAGCAACACTAACAGTTGCAATACTACTACTACTACTACTATATTATTATTATTATTTATTATTATTATTATTAGTAGTAGTAGTAGTAGTACGTCGCTGAATTTGCAATACCTATGTGCTCAAAAGTCCGAAATTGAGTATTTGGTGTCATTCGAAAGAGAAACACACTCCCCTTCTTTTGAAATCACAACTATGTGTATATTATTTCATCTAACGGTTGTAAATTTAAAATAAAAAAAAACTGCTATGTGCTTGGTTTCGTAAATCCTGTAATGTGAAAATTAATTTCAACAATTTTTCCTGGTGAAATTGAACTGACTTACTTGCTAATGGATATTCCCATTACGCACTGCAATTAGCATTCATTAATATCGAAGTAAAATTAACTTTAAAAACACATTTTAATGCTCTCCTGAAAAATTTGTTAAAATGCACATAGTAGATATTGAGCGACAAGTGGTAGTAGTAGTAGTAGTAGTTACCCATATTTGAATTGTATTTATGGCCTTTAGGCATCTAAGGTTCAGGCCGGGATAGGGGAGAAGAAAGGATTCGGTAAAGTAACGGCCAGGGCCTATGCTGAAGGTGCCATCCAGGCATTTGCCAGGTGTGACCGAGGAAACACCCTAGAAAAACCTGTCAGGATAGTCGGCAACTAGGCTTGAACTCACAACCTCCCGAATGCTATGCAAATGCTCTACCACTGAACTACAGCGGCTCGGTAGTTACCCCCCTTAGTTAATAAAATTAAGTTATTATTTCTGATTTACAACAATCAAAACTTGAATTAAAAAAATCTGAAATATTTATTTATTTATTCCTTTCATTATTGTTTTAAAATTAACATGAAAAAATATTTATTTCATTGTTATCAACAATAGAATGACTGCTTTTTAATTAATTTATTGAACACACGATCCCTTTCGGTAACTTAAGATATCTCTATAATCTACTCCTAGGCCCAAGGAACACATATACAAAATTTGGTGGAAATTGATGCAAGCAGGCTGATTTGTATCGCTCTCAAACAAACACACAAACATTCGGATTTACTAAATTTGTAGTGTAAATATAAACTGTATGTAGAAAATATAGAAAACCGTGCCGCTACAATAGAGCTCTCCTTTGTGCATAAAAGTCTTTCAGCAAGTAATTCAATTATAAATTATTAGTAAATCAGTTATAAATTATTCGTACTAACGTTTTTCAGCTCTTGGGATCTTATTGTTATAGCGAAACTTTATATTTCTTACTGTGGATTTTCATAAGCATCACCATGGAATATTGAAGCAACAAATCTAACATCGCGAGAAATTATGGTATTATCACTTGCGTGAGGTACGTTACAAAAATGTATTATAATAGAAGCTCTATTGCAAGTAATTCTTCTTCACGAAGTGTGTGTGTGTGTGAAACTGTTTCAAGAATACGGAGTAATATAACACTTGCAAGTGTCAAGGAAGCGTATTACTTACCAGTTAATTTTTGCAACATTTTGTTATTTTTTTCACTTACAAAACTGTGCGTATTTTCTATCAATATGTATATTCTGTGAAACTTGAACGCTGAATGCGCAGACGACTCAAAGATTAAGAGTCACCCAAAGAGCAATGGAGAGATGCATGCTAGGAATAGCTAGGAGGGACAAGAAGGCAAATAAATGGTTTCGCGCACAAATAAAGGTAGAAGATGTAATCAAGACTGCGAAGAAGATGAAGTGGAGATGGGCTGGTCACATATAGCCAGACGAACAGATGGAAGATGGACGACAAAGGACTACATTGGATTCCCAGAGAAAAGAAACGACCGAGACGATGTCCAAATGCAAGATGGGTAAATGAATTCAAGTATTGTTTTTCGGGAGCTACTTGGATGAGGATAGCAGCAGACCGATACATGTGGAAAGAAAAGGGAAGAGGCCTTCATCCAGCAGTGGATAGAAAAGGACTGAATATGATGATGATGATGTACATTCTTAGTTGTTTCATTCGTTTAATCTACTCTATTAATATTAATTACGTGTATAGAAGTTCCAAAAAGGTACTCATCTCGCTATTTAAAAATTCTTTCACGCAGAAAAAAAAGTATTATGAATACGAGTCAGGAAAGGGGTTTTCCTCAGTCACAGCAAGTAAATGACGTAATGGTACCTTCAACTTAGGCCCTGGCCGATTCCTTCACAAATTCTTCTTCTTCCTATCCCGGCCTTAGTCTTAGATGCCTAAAGGAATTAAGTTCAAATTCAAACGAGCTAGGTTAAGGTATTGCTTAGGGAGTTAAGAGCTATTGCGGTTAGGCCTACATCATTAAAAACTTAGGTTGTCAATGGATATAGAGTGGGGTCTCTAATCTTTGTTGTACCAAATTAGCTAGACTGTATAATATTAAAGGACCAAATTATTACTCCTTGTGTTTTAAATTATGTTGTTTTAGATTACTAATTTTAGATGCTACGCGGTTTGCATATGCTCCGCAGGCCGTAGGTTGGAGACTCCCTGGTATAGACAGTCAGTTCTAGGGTTGAATATTGCTGATATACTAATTGGTTTGAGATTTAACGTAATTTGCCTACTTCAAGTTTTCATACTTAGTACTCTTGGGTAAAAATCTCATGTAGACATCTTCCTTGAGTTGGTACGCTCATCGCTTTATCAAGGGTGCTGGTTTCGTTTCTAGTGAGAACATGTTGAATGAATTGGTTCAGAATTCATTTAAAATTGTTTCACCCTTACAAGGAAGTTAAGACTTTAACAGATACAAAATGATGAAGAAATGTATCAAACAAACCAAGAACTGAACACTAGAACAATGCTTACATGTATGGTCTTAGCATGAGAACAAAACATTCAACTCAAAAAGGTATGAGTGACATTTAAAGTTTGCTCTTTTTTTAAAGATAAGTTCAGATAATCTTGTGAACTGTGTGCAGTACGATTGGCACCATTCAGAAAGGTGGTTTGTTTCCTTTAAAGTCCAGGAACTCACCCTAGTCCTTCCTCCAAAATTGAATACCTAGTTGTTCTACCTGCATGACCAGCAGTGAAGGAGGCGCTTCAAATAAAAGCATCGGTGGCGAGGAAACCAGGCGAGCACTTCACAGCAACACAACTCCTGCCGTGACGACAACAAAACACAATGGGTGAAAGTACCATCATGGTCGTTTCAGCTGTCAAAAAGGGTACAGGTATATTCAGTCGCTGTCCTGCGTGAATGTCTCTCGTTTAAAATCTTCTATAGTCGGAGTCCTCGTACATTCCAGGAACCAGTGTCAAGGGGTCTAATTGTGTGCCCAGTAATCAACAGTCCAATGGTTTGCAGCCTAAAAGAATTCCTAATAGGAAGAAGACAAGTTTTAGTTTTCCTGAATTTAAAGGAGCAGTTTTTATACGACTCAAAATTAGTAGTTAAGTGTATGTTGTTTATAAACTTTTCATACAGTTTGCGAATAAGCAGAATTTTATGTTACAACTGAATTAGAAAATTTGTGATGATTTCTGTCAAATATCCAACAAAACTCATCTATTTACTTATATAGCTAATATTCGCTACTACTAAGTGTTTCCGACTACCGTCCAATAGCTACTATAACTACCCTAACTTAAAGGTTCTTTAACATACAGCATATTAGTGTTAAACAAATACCTCAGCTCAAAAAACCAGAAAACTCAGTTTCTATTTGGTTTGAGTAAAGAACTCCAGTTCACACAACAGCAGTGCTCGAGGCGGGTTAGAAAAGGTAAGGTACGCTTGGAGAAGTGGGCTAGAAAGGGTACGCTTGCGCCTAGTGGTGCCGATTGCCTATTGAAAGTAAAGGCAATGAGGTCCCATTAATAAAAGGTGGGAGGGTTTGGGGTTAGCTAAATTCAAAAGGAAAAAGAAAAGGGCACGGCATGCCCCCTCACGCTCGCCCTTACTTCGAATTGAAGTTATTTTAAGTCCTGTAGGCAACTATGGCTCAGACCGTATGAATGATGTTGGGATGAATTGGTGGAATGAAGAAAGTGGGAGGAAACGGGAGCACCCCGAGATATCCCACGCACAAGGTGTTTGTCCACCACAAAGCCCACATGGCATGAGCAGGGATTGATCCGACGACGGCGACGGTGAGCGCTCTACCAACTGAGCCACCGTAGCCCTCCCCTTACTTCGAGCACTGCACAACAAGTGATACATGTGAAAGAATAAACAACAATCACACTACATTCCTAATTCTGCTAGAATTTTCACAAATGTTTCTGACAGTTAAGCATGATATTCTCATAGCAAAACGAAAATTATTTAACAAATTCTTGATTTGGATTCTACGTTACTTGTTGTTCTATGTTATGTTGTTATTAGCAAAATTATTCATGGAAGTGAAATCCCATGGTTATATCATAACTGTAGCAGTTGTCAACGTTCTACTATCTATCCTGCTTTCTTTATATCTGAATAACTTATCTCAATCGATTCATCATCATCACTCAATCGAGCGAACAAAATGGAGCCATATTAGATTTCTACTTCTGGGAGTTTCGTTCTTTCAATATATTGATAGTTTAAGTAAGAATAATTCACCATACGAAATGTTTTCAAAGCTTCTTTCTCTGTGCCTGAGCTTGATGAAACGGTCTAGGATAGCGTTTTTCAACCTTTTTCACCCTGTGACCCCCTTTTACCATGTCTTCTAATCGGCGATCCACGATTAATTTATTTTGTGTAACATTTGCTTTTCGTTTCAAAACATGACAGTTGATTTCCTGTATTTAATAATAAATATCCTAATTATATTATCCAAAAAACTGTTCAACAAATTACATTACACGTATATTTAGCAATTATGAAAACAGCAAGCAAGATAGCAAAACCTTTAAATTTATTTCTCACCTCTCCTCGCGACCCCCTTGAATACAGCCCGCGAACTACCCGAGGGTCGCGAACCCCAGGTCTAGGATGCTCTCTCTCTCTCACACACACACAGACACACATAAACAAACAGACACAGCATCAGGTAGGCAAAGACATTCCATATTTGTCTGTCTGCTTCTCTCTCTCTCTCTGCGCCTGTGTATTTTGCTTCCATCCTCTCTCGATGCATCCATCAAAATTTTTGTCTTTGGTTGTTGATCGTTTCACACAGGCACAATGAAAGCAATTTTGAAAACAATTTCGAATGGCGAATGAAACTCACAGAAGTAATACCTGTCATTTCTCAGACATGAAAAAGTTTTTGGAAGGAGAAATCTAACATGTCTCCAGTTATAGCCTCAGGAAACAAGATTCTTAGATATTGGGGAGGAAAGAAAAAAGGTAGCGAGAAGTCATTGTCAGTTTTCAGTCATTCGACTGCTAGTTGGAAACGTAAACATGTTCGATAAGGAGAGATTTATAGTTGAGGTGGAGAAGAAGGGGTCCTTGTGGAAAATAAGTAACAGTGATTACAGTGACGGAGAGGTGAAAATAAAATCATGGAACCAGATCGGTCACCGTACAAGCAATTAAATTGCCCAAGTATTAATATCCTCTTGCTTAAAAGATGAATAATCCGTTTTCGCCTTCGCAGCCTGAATTATCGTATCAGTAATGCAGCGCATAGCATTTCTGTAGCGTTAATCATCGTGCCTCTGTCAACACTGGTTGCAGAATGACTGAAAACCAGGAGTCATTCATTATAAATCAAGACAAAACAAGTAACCTGCACAAAATGGCACTGCGACTTTGTCGCTCGACCAAGTTACCCTGCGTCTGGCAGGGCTTTTTAGGGAACAAGATTCTTGGGGTGAGTCCTAAACGAACTAGTGAGATTCTAAGGACGAGACCTATAGTTTTTAGGTAAAGTGGCCTCCGAACCACCCCGTTCAAACTTGCGAGAGGAGTGAGCATTAATGAACGTAAATTTAATAAATAAAATTGCTCCTCAAAACTTATATAAACTTCAGGAATAAATATCAGTCTTGATTGTACGTCCACTCTTATATTTACTTAAAAGTCGCCACGAAATCGTTCTAGCATCTTTTATTGTATGTCAATTGTCATATATCTGCAATGTCTGTATTTTCTTTCCTTTTTATTCAAATTATTCTCTTATTTGCTAGTTTATTGCTTAGCTCATTTTGTAATTCATATAAGTCTGTATTTATACATCTGAAGCCTTTCAGGAGTGCTCGAATGAAAGAAAAGTCAATAAAAAATAAAAAATATAACGTTTTAAAGTTTCTGTTTATGATCTTTATGGCACCTTTCGCTCAGACCGGAATAGGGCACGGAAAACAATGTCGGATAGAAGGTGTCCGGGCATAGTAGGAAGGTACCATCATTAATTAGTCTGATATAACTGAGAGAAAACTCGGGAATATTTCAGTCAGGATGACCGTCTCCTGGAGTCGATCCGAGAATCTTCGAAATGCAAAGCTAACGCTCTACCAAGCTACGGCTCTTCGATAGCTGAAAATTTGTTTCTCGTTCGATTCTGAATAATACGCTGTTGTGAACGAAAATGTGTAATTAATAAATATAGCTTGTACGAAACA
>JAGDQP010037566.1:0-18565 GCA_022664845.1 Lepisma saccharinum | reverse complement strand
CTTCATGAGGAACGAAAACAAGCAAGGCATTTTTCATCAAACCAAGGTTTGTTTTTCTGTTGTTTCTTCTCACCTACACATTCCTTCCCTGCGCTCTTAATTGTTTCACGAAATGCCTCCCACATCTTACTTACGTCAATTTCATTATTAGTATCATCATTATTATTACTCGAGTCGGCTAGGATTTCGAACATATTTGAGAGTTCGAGTTGGTAATCTGCTTTTATGCTCGGATTATTTAATCATTTCACTTCGAATTTAAGTTGTTTTGGCCCCTTGTTTTCTCTGTTCGCGTTGCGTAACTTTTGACTTGCTTTTGTGATCACTAATTGATGGTTGGTGTCACCTTCCGCTCCTCTGTACGACCTAACATCCATTATGTTCGTGTGTCTTCGTCTGTCTACTAATACGAGATCGATCTGGTTGAGAGTTTTTCCGTCCGGATATAGCCATGTGTATTTGTGTATGTCTTTGTGTTCAAAGTACGTGCTCTTTACCAGTAGGTTTTTCGAAATCGCGAAAGTTATCAGTCTTTCTCCATTGTTGTTGGTCTTTTCGTGAAGGCTGTATTTGCCTATAGTAGGACTATATTTTTCATCTCTCCCTACCTTTACATTGAAATCACCTAAAATACGTAGAATATATCTTTGTCGTTATCAGTAGCCACATCGGTCGGAGCATAGACGTTTAATAAAACCGTGTTGCCCCATCGAGTACGTATAGTAACGAACGATAGCCTTTCGTTTACGACCTCTATATTCTGAACTGCCTGAAGGATATTGTTCTTAATGAGGAATCCTGTTCCGTATCTTGAGACTGTGTTCCCCCGTAGTAGAAAGTGTACATGCCCTGTGGGATGCTATCTTGACCCTCCCACCGAACTTCTTGTATCGCTAGTATGTCTAGCTCCTACTTCTCGGTCTCGCGTACCGCCACCTGAAGAGCGCCCGTTTGGTATAGTGTTCGTACGTTATACGTTCCTATTCTAAGGTCTCTCTTAATCCTGTTCTTGGAGCCCCCTGAAGCAGTCCCAGCCCGGAGATCCGAACGAGGGACTAGTTTACCTCCGGAAAATTTTACCCCAGGAGAATCCATGAACCATATGTTAATATTTCTTGACATGTTTTAGCGGTGTAGAGTTGTCAGCTCTACGACCTCGCAGTAAAGGTAGACATTCAAGATGTCGTCCTCTGTCCATCTCTGAGCCTTGCCGATGTCATTTATCTTCAGCCTTAGAGTGGTAATGGTAATGCTGCTTCCCCTCACCATGATATTTTTGTTCAGGGTTATCTTCCCCTAGCCTTTGTAGATCCCTCTACTAACTGCAAGACAGCAGTACTGGTTTTGGTCCGCCCCGGAATATTTCCGGTACCCACCATATCTGGTCAGCATTCCCCTATCCGCCACCTGGGGAGGTGCCTGGTGGGAGACCAAGAATACAGAAAAAAAAATCTTGACAGTCACATTCCAGGAATACAACACTGACAATACGAAATCAATTGTTATTTTGCAAGTTTATTTTATACTGATTGTTATTCCGTCATGGTTTCTTTATATCATCAAGTCAACAATGTGAATGCTGTTGCTTAGCATTATTTTGAAGTTCCCAATGACGTCCTGATGTGTCAGCGATATGCTCCCTGATCCTCTTGTCTGTTCTGTGATGAACGCAGAGATTTCAGTGGGTAGTTGTGATTGACATTTCAGGAAGTCTTCGCGATGCAGCCGGCTGCACTAAACAGGTCGAAGATATTGCACTGGGAGTGGCAGCGGGAAGGGGATCACCGCCCTTGAAAATAAAACCCGCTGTCATAAGTTATCTCACAATGAGATTTCTTCTCCCAATGTAATGTAGACCAGGGCGGTGAGGGCCTGTTGAATTACGGTGATAGGCCCGGCAAAATCCCGAAGATGTCTTGAAAACTCAAGACAATTGTTATGGCATGCTTAAAAGTTCTGACAGCTCTGTCAAATAATGTACAGTTCCTCATCTGTCAATTTTGTGTTACCCATCTTCCTGAAAGATAAAATGAATTTTATGGGTGGTGACAGCATTATGGCTTACGCCCGTCCCGATCATCTTCCTGAAAACTTTTAAACTTTTCAAAGTTCGAGTAAACACACTAAGAGAACGCTGCCAACGCGGTATTTTGTGTGGATTCAGTTGTTTGACAGTTCCAGCACAACATTCTGCAAAGTGTACACATTCCAAACATGTGACTGCACGTAAGATCTTATTTACCTATTTTCTAATTTCACACCTGTAATGAATCAACCATGTCTAACACGGTATCAAAATTATATTAGAAATTAATGATTTAGTTAGTAGATAGTTCTTACTCGCTGGTTTGCATGTTAGCTTCCTTTTCAAAAAAATTAATACATTATTTGTTGAATATTTTACTAATTGTCAAT
Source organism: Lepisma saccharinum (assembly GCA_022664845.1). Taxonomy (NCBI): domain Eukaryota; kingdom Metazoa; phylum Arthropoda; class Insecta; order Zygentoma; family Lepismatidae; genus Lepisma; species Lepisma saccharinum. The sequence continues at coordinate 16,150 of JAGDQP010037566.1, read as the reverse complement.
GTCATATTTTCACAAAAGCAAAAGCAATACGTAGGTGAAGTAGATAAACATTAGGAAGTTCTAAGATCAGAAAAAGCAAGATTTCCAGCTCAAATGATGGATAGAACCTTCTATATCGTTAATGTTACGCATTCAGTTATATTTAGACAAACGTCAAAGCATGAAGTAAAAAAAAAAAGTTCAAAATTAAGAATTTCAACTATTAAGGTGAATTCAACTCTCAATCTTACAGTGAAACCGAATTTGGAAGACAAGCAAAACTGCTGTCAATATTCCGATGCGGTGTTTGTTAGTGAGGCTACAGAATAAATAATACTGGATGTTCTACGGAAGAGATGGTCAAGAAGTCAACTACCGTAGATCGGGGTTAAACTTTGTCCATCAGGGAAAATTTGTCCAGTAAACAGAATTTGTCGTATAACTGCAGAACACGCAGGAAATGTTATAGTAATTAATCTGAATTGATTACCATAGACAGAGCAGTTAACTGCACATATTCTGGAATGTTTACACACTGGTAAGTACAATCCAAAGCACTAAAAAAAAGGTTTGCTTAGTAACGACTTAACGCATAAAAATTTGGTCTTGGTACTTTCACAGCAACTAGCACTTTCCTGAAAGTTAGTGGCGCGCTTTTTTCTTTCTTTTTTTCTTTGTATGTTAAGGTATGTTACTGGAACGAAGTTCATGAATTGTGGTTGCAAAATATTGCATACTTTTGTCTCCTAAACTGTTTTTCTCTTTTCTTAGCTTCGTCGAGGTAACATTATCCCCCTAGGATTTTAGAGAAACGCCATGGAATTACCAGAAAGGCCTGTCAAGACCTTCCAAAAGGCCTACTGATGACGACATTGCAAAAGCCATCGACGAAATGACAAGTGGTGCGTTTATAACACTGCGTGGGGTACGGTCGGGGATAGAAAAATCAAACGCATTAGATTTGCGGACGATATAGTTCTTCTTACAGAGAATACGACAACGCTTAACAAGCTACTAAAACAGCTGGAGAAGAGTTGTGTGGAACATGAGATGAAAATAAACATCAGAAATAGAAAGGAAGTGAGTGGAACAAATCGAACTAAAGAAAACATCAAGATTGGAAGAGAAAGTAGAACAAGCTTTAAATATTTGAGTAGTATTATAAACGAGGATACGAAACAATAAAAAGAGATAACGGCGAGAACAGCGATGGCAAAAGAGGCGTTCACTATGAACATTAATCTCTTCTGAGGATCAATGAGCAAAGATTTGAGGAAGACATAGATTAAATGATATGAATGAAGCAAAAACGTGGATTCTACGAAGGAGTGAAGAAGAAAGAAAACTGGAAACGTTTGAAATGTGGACAAGACGACGACGATCCAAGCGGTCGATCATCCTAACTGAGGTTTTTCCAGGGTTCTCCCTCAGTCACACCAGACTAATGCCGGGATGGCACCTTCAACATAGGCTCTGGCCGACACATTCCCGAATCCTTTCCTCTCCCCTATCCAAACCTGAGCCTTAGATGCCTTAAGGCAATAAATAAAATTCAAATTCAAACGGAATAACGTCCCAAAAGTGTCTGCACACATTCCTGAACTTATTACTAACGTTTCCTTAAAGCTAACTGAGTTCATTATTGAAGCATGACATGAATTTTGGTCTGCGAAAGTTACATTTTTGTTTACCTGCACTGAATTTTGAATAATTGACGTCAAACGAAAAAGGCGGGAAAACCCACTTGGACTGAGCCTTAACACAATGAAAAAAAAAATCCGATCAACAGTGGGAATCGAACCCACGACCTCCACCTTGCCGGATCAGTGCTCGTATCAACTGTGGACAGGTCCAACTCAAAATTTCCTTCATAAATTATATAATTCCCTGCGATTTCCAGATTTATAAAATTCCCTGAGTATTCCAGGATTTCCAGCGTGGTAGACACTATGGGCTTAGCTTGCCTACATCGACCTGCCGCTTTCGGCACAACACTATGATGATGAATATTAATTCTAGGATATTCACAAAAATGTCATGAAGCTCTTTCAAACAACTTAAATGTATTTTGGCATTTTACAAAAAAGAAAAAAACTAACGTGCTTAAAGTTAATGTAAAGTCATGATTTCCAACAAAAGATGGCAGCACTATCTCCGTATATGTCTAATGTACTTTTATCATTGCACGAAATTTCCTTGCTGCTCCTACAAATTCAAGCCTAGAGAGTTCAAATTTTCAGGGAAGAAAGTTCATAACCAATTCAAGAGTTTGATCAATCCCGATTTTTATTATATTTTTTTGTTTGAAAGAGCTTCATTGTTATAAGTTTTGATATTCACAACAACAATCAAGAAAATCGAAAATAAAAAATCGGCACTGATCAAAGTTATGAATTCGTTATGAACTTCCTTCCCTGAAAGTTAGAACTCTCTAGGCTTGAATTTGTAGGAGCAGCATTGAAATTTCATGCAACGATAAAAGTACATTAGACATATACAGAGATGTGCTGCCATCTTTTGTTGGAGATCGTTGCTTTACGTAAACCTTAAAAACCTTTTTCATAATATATTTACCTTTATAATTCTTCCATATCGTTGTCCATAGAATATATATATTCAGTGTGGATTTTTTACTCCACACGTCAGTTTTGTAATCTTACCAATTTCAGTTTTAGTATCAATCTGTGAAAGACATAGATACACACAGAACGCGATTTAAGTTGCCTAAAAATCGCACCTAACGACAATAGAAATTTCAATTGTTGTGAAATTAAATATACTTACAGGTAATGCCGAAGCAGACGGAGCATCACCTCCACCTCCAATATCACCACCGCTTTCTTCGGAAGCCGCAGGCGGCGGCATTTTTTCCTTCATCGCAGACAAAAACTGCTCTAGGGTCGTGCCCCTCCCGCCACGACCTCGCCCGGCCATTTTGTGTTTTTAAATAGCCTAAAATACAAAGAAAAGAAAATATAATCTATCTGACTAGCAAGACACTTCTATTTGCAACTAAAAGAAATATGTCCCTTAATTATTCGTATTTTTTTACAAACTAAGCACCTTATCAAATATCTAATTAGAAACTTTCACGAACACTTCTTACTAAGGTCCGGAAAAATTATGTGAACACATACCGGTACCGATATTACTGTCTCTGTTAACATTTTCACCACAAGTCAATGAAATGTCGGCGTTTTGTGCCGAATAATACCTAAAAGCTTTCATCTATAAATACACATATTTGCATGATAAAATATACAGTATTTTAATATTTCCATTATTTTATACGTAATTTGGGTCTCCCGTTTTTTTAAAACCACACATCCATATATATCCACGATCGGGGAGTACATGATTGGTCTGGGTATGAAATATACTGTACGTAAAAATTTGAACTTGCGCCTAAATACAGTACACGCAATTCACGGTTTTGGAGGGGATTAGGACCGGCTGGACCCACACTTTAATATCACTGAGTGGATAGATGTTGCAAAAGTAAACACGAGTTGGTGAGACTAGGTGAGATTAAGCTTCTATACACCTTTCTACTTATCTTCATTTCCTCATGTATCAGTTTCCACGCAGTATTTTAACACTAATTCCCTCCGACCTACCACCAGTTAAATCTATACCCGCTCGTATTTGTTCCCTCTAACTACTTCCGCACACCAAAATCATTTAAGAACGACCCCTGCTGTTCACAAAATCGCTTGTTTAAGGAAGTCCACGCACACATAGATGTCCTTGCAACAAAGAGCGCTATGATCGCTTCTCAGTTACCATAAGCATACAACTGCTGTCAATTCAAAATATTATCGGGCTGAACCTGATAACAGTTCTGATGAGATCCCCCCCGCCATCTTGGTACGCACTTTCCATTAATTAATATGGGAATTGTTTTACTGGTCTTATACTTTTCAGGAGTATAGTTTTAACTTCTGTTTTCGCCCAGTTTATCGTCATGTTCCCTTTTACTCATGCTACTTTATAGAAATGCAATATTTTACACAGGAACAGTATAATTTCCCGTTAACATATTGTCATTTATATAGCAAACTATTAATAATACATTATACTTATATATTTGGAGAAACTTCACAAACCGAAACTATACAAGAGTCAAAATAACCACCAAGACAAATTTTGTGAAAGCAGAACTTAAATACTCTACATCCGAGAGGCATAAAATGAGTAAAACAATTCCCGTGTAAATCAATGGAAGGTGCGTACCAAGATGGCGGGGGTGATCTACAGCGTTAAGAGTTAGAAGAAACAAATGTTTCTGTGAAGCAGAATCCGGCTTAAATGAGCCTTTGTACCTATAGCCTCCTGTAAGTAATTTGGAATTTTTTTTATATATCACCACACAGCATGGTACCGATTTTTCGTGCATTTTTTATTTACGTATGGCAAAATTTATCAGCGAAGTTCTCTTTGACAGAACACTAACAAACATTCTTAGGTTTCCCACGCCCCGAAAGTTATATTATCTGCGATATATATTTTTTGTTATATTTTAATTTCCTTTATTTACGTTGGCAAGTGTGGCCGGATACTGGTACCTATCAGCGTTACTGGTACCCGAGGCTGATATTTTTTTGCTCTGATCAGTTTCCTTCTTTTTTGAATTTATTTTAAGGCCTTTAGGCAACTGTGGCTCAGGCCGTATGGATGATGATGGGATGAATTGGTGGAATGAAGAAAGTGGGAGGAAACGGGAGCACCCCGAGAAAACCCACGCACACGGTGTTTGTCCACCACAAAGCCCACATGGCACGAGCAGGGATCGATCCGACGACCCCTAGCACCAGAGGTGAACGCTCTACTCCTCAGCTGGTGGGAGTGGTCGGAAACTGGTGCCGTCACCCTATATATATATGTTATGCATATCACCTCTGCAATATTTAGAGTTCCAAATGGAACGCCCCACGTATACTGAAGAGAAGCCACAGTTTCCCTTATCGATCAACCTGATACGTCATTTACTAGTATGGACCCCCAAAATTGACAACTACTAAGTACGACGTGTAAACTGTATATTTTCAGTTTCCTTTTATCGAGATCAGCATTTAGCTTCCGCACTGATCTTTCCGTGCAGGCTGGTACGGCTTTACACGCCACGATCGTTCAATGAGTGAGGTTATTACAATAAATTCCATCGAGCAGCGTTACCACAACTACACATTCAATTAAACAAAGCAACTTTCGTTCATTAGACAATTTAATCTCCTTCTGTTTTATTACAACAAAAAATATACTGAACCTAATAAAATACTCACCTCTCTAAACAAGTTCCAAACAGTTCAGTTCAAGAATATCAGCTAAATGTGCATAAATACCGTATTCCTATTCCAAACTGCCATGCTTGGACTTCGTCTCCATTTTTTTTTTCTTTTTTTTTTAGTACGGTTTGTGTCTATCTTGCCCCATAATAAACATTCCACAATCGCAAACCTGAAGTAAAATTACAAAACCATAATTGAAGATTAAAAAATAAAATCTGCATCATACCACGGTTAGTGAGTCATTTTGTTACGGTTCTGATACTAGTGTAATACAGAAGAAGAATTTCAAAACAAATTTTTCCCGCAAGCTAAATAGTCCATAGAGTTCATCTGCTCTAGGGAAAAATGTGATATTATGGAAAATGGTGTTAGCAAAATTGCCATCGTGTCAAAGCCAAAATGATACTATAGGGCACTTGTGACTAGCGACAATAACGGCACCTTGTGAAAACACGAGTTAATAGTGTGTTCAATAAAAAAAAAAAAAAATGCCGTACCTGACTTACCTAACCTCCACATGCGTTTGTACACTAATTTTATTAAATTACCTAATGCGTTTATATATTTAGAAAAAGAGAAAAGTTATTTTCATTAAGAAAAATAATTTTAAAAAAAACTACATCAGGGTTCGAACCCGGGTTTCTTGAATTAGCTTTCCGACATGCTACCAATATTCTAAATTGCCAACTTGAGACAAATGATTGGTAGTAATATTTATTTTAAAGGAGTAATGGCGTCGCGATAATGGTTCAGCCTCGGGTGCTCATCCTGTCGCTAGTCGCAAGTCTATAGGGTAAGATCCTCTGTTATTGATTGATAACGATTTTGATGAAATATATGCTAAGAAAAATTGCTATGATTTATCGGAGCATATATGATTCCCTGTCAGCGAGCCTAAGTGAAAAATCCTGCTGTAAATTTTATTTTCAATTTATTTGTGGCCTTTAGATACCTTTGCCTCAGGCCTGGATTCAAAACTCAACTATTGATTCCTTAACTTCTTACCGAAGGTTGGTGAAGCCAACCACTAAGAGAGCATAGTGAACTTGCAGCAAGTTTGGCAGTGCAAATCTTCAAATTTGCTACAATTTTGCAACAAACTTGTTAGCTGACAAGTGATTATTTTTTCTAGAACCCTTGCATGCTAAACTTGCTACAAACCTTTCAGGTTATAACGCGCCAGGCTACACTGACACGAGTCAGACCGTGTAGTTCGAAACGCCAACCAAGAAGTGGCCCCACCATTCCGTCACTGGAATATTCCCCGACCTAGTATTTATCTGAGTTACAATTTTTGCCACTAACGAGAGCTGAATAAAACAAAATATAATCAGATTTCAATAAATAAAATGAAATATAGATCCACTTAGCAAAAGATCAGACAAATGGCCAAGGAGAGAAGGTAGGTCGAACCAGGGGAGGGGAGATTCCCGAACAGACGTTACGTGACACAGAGTGCGATTTTCGAACTTCAGTCGTTAACGATGCTTTGATTAGTATTCCTGACCGTTCGTTAACGTTTATGGCGGTAGCTTGCGAGAGACAAACATCGCTTTAGACGTTAGGTAGGAAGGGAGAGAGTTGATTATTCGTTCACGGAAACAAAATGGCGGCAGAGTAATAATCTATGCTTGTAGATCTTGGAAGGATAAAAATTGAATAAAATAAAATAAAATACCCCCTCAAGAGGACGAAGGATGAAGGAAATACAAGAGCCTTAAGTAACTGTTAATTAGCTATAAATTTATTTTTAATTTCCTGGATAGTAGCTACTTGTGGTTGTAATATTAGAGGAAACGTGCTTAAATACACTTTCACTAGTGAGCCTTTCTTTAGTATGTATTCGGTAATCTTTTTGAAACAGGCCTGTTACCTAGAACTACGCTTTTCTCAGTTCGTAATATCCTCTGTAGTAATTTGTTAATTACAAACGAAGATTGTGTTGTGTGATTTCTCATATAAAATACCTCCAAAATGAATTTATGTCCGTGTTCATAGAAAACAAACGTGATATGATTACATCATTTTTTATGCTTACATGATAATTATTTAAGTATATTTTTATATCATATAAACCTATAATCATTCTACAAAAAATATGTCAGCAGTAGATCAGATAAGTTTTGCCAATAAACTCACATTCACCAGTACATTTTCTTAATTAGTACATAAATATCGTAATGATTTTTATTCTGAAGTGTTCAACGTTCAGTTTATCTGAGTCTGGCGCCGTTACTGATTAATTTGTTACTTGGTAGATAGAGCAGGTAGAGTTAATAAAAGGATTGATGTTTGGCTTTTATTCCTTCACCTTCTTTTAAAAAGTACAAAGTCTATAAAGTTAATAAAAAAGAGTCTCCCGTACAAAACTGTGGAGACTTTTTGTTGAGCTACATTTGTATCTCATTTCCTTTCTCTTAGACAGTTCCTTGGGTTGCTGTTAACCCAGGTAACGGAATGTTACCTGGCAGAGAAAGGAGGCCCTCAGCTTCGTAGCAGGTATGGGGCCATTGTGGTATTGGTAAGTCCCATCCGTAGCGCATCTGGGCTTGGGGAGTTTTAAATAACTCATAGCAGATCAGTCGGTAGATAGGATGGCTTACCTCCTAGCAGGTTCAACCAAGGAAAGGATGGCCTACCTCGTAGCAGGTTCGACCAAGGTGAGGAAAGAGGAGAAGTGGACGTGACTATCCCTGGAGGTTAAATAGTGGCTTCTTGGAGCAGCTCTACACCTTTTATTCTGTTCTGGTTCGCTGACTCCGCAGTTCCACACGTCGTCTGCATCTTCCGCCATCTTCGGTTTTCTGTCGTTGGTTCCCTCCGTATTCCACTATTACTATTTGTTTACTAGTAGAAGCATGTGTTTTACTTGTACTACGTACTCTGTCTTCCACTATTTATTTACAAACAAGAGCACGTGCTTCTACGCACACTACGATAGCATAATCCACGGCACTTTACAATATATTTAAAAACATGTGCTTAGTAAGTAAAGCACCCTTGTACTTTTTGAGCGATATTAATAGTAGTGTAGGTATTGAGAAAACGAGATAGGACATCGCCAGTTTTGTGCATACTATAGAAGGCTTCTTTACAGTAATGGTGTAAATTTAATTTCCGCTTCGTTAAGGTTCGTTACAATTTACAAAAGTACATATTGTACTTTTGTAATCTCGTTCATCCTGCAACAATAACCTAACATTCTCAACCGACTGAACCGAAGAAGCCGTGAAGGTACCTACGCACGTCTGTCGCTGAGGTTTTCCAGGGGATCAAACATCTATCGCACTTAATCTTAAATAAATTAATCTAAAGTTCGAATAAATCAATTTAGAAAAAAACATTACACTCATTGGTAGCGAACACGGCGAAGGTTATATCGAAACTGACTTCAGATTTATCGATGTGAAGGTACCTTAATGTAGAACTCAGACCTATGGCAGGTTACACCGTATTTCAATCAAAATACTCTACCACCTTATCTACTAAAAGCATATGGGATAAATTACCAACCTTCACTGTATGGGATAGACAGTTTATTAGCTCCCAAAGAGCAACTTAATATGTCGTTTAACTCGTAAAACAGAAAATCAATAAGTAAAATTTAAAATGTTGGTCTAAATCAGATTGTAGTACATAACAGAATCTATTTATCATCGCATGTATCTATTAGCTTGGGTTACATTGAATTTCGTCATAAATGATTTGTTTCAAAAAGAATACTATGTTACTGCTCGACACACATCGTCGAGCTTAAAAAAGAAAGCATATTAAATTTGTATCATAAATAACACCGGTATTAAAGCATGCTTTTTCCATGAGTTACAAAGGGCTAAGGTCGATGTACTGAAAATGTAGATTTTCCTTAAAATCAAAATTTTCCATTTAAAAAAAACAAGAGAGAGATAAAAAATATGTTGACACTGTTTAAAAACTTTGATGCTCCGTTAAGGGAGTCCGTATCATGTTCCACACACTAAGTGTGGGGAGAGGAATTGGTAGAAGCTGCTGGTTCTTCTGGTCATGTCCTGTGTTCTACGTTGGGGTATTTTGATGATGAAGGTTTGTTTCTCTTCTGCTGCTTGCTCCAAATGTGGGTTCGTGGGAGTAGAGTAAAGATGGGATGAGTCTTTTGGGAGTGAGAGTGAGCTCTTTTCTTTCATCAAAGATAGGAGTTGCCTTTGTGATATACCTGCCACTAAAAAAATATAGGGGTTTGAGGGTACTTTAGGTTGTGGAATTTCGATGTTGGTTTTCTATTTTTTCTCGAGAGGAGTTTTTGGAGGAGTATCAGATGGTGGCAAAGTTGCCAAAACCGTAGTTTCAGAAGAAGATAGCTGGCTATCGTTTAAGGGTATAGCAATTGGTGTTTCATGTAAGTATATATCGTCTATAGAAGTATTGGAAGGTACATCATAAGTATGCTGTTCCTGGAAAGAAGTATCAGGCAAAGAGATAGAGTTAAAGGCTATTCCTACATGTTCAATTTGAGATCCAGCTATTTTACTATTCCTACACCTTTTAAGTCTACAAAGTCTTGTAAATATAAAGGCTAAAATGATTAGTATTTAGCATGCTAGGCATATAGCCAAGGTCATCAAAGCAATTTTTAACATCTTTCTCTAAAATTAATAGAGAAGACAAAAAGAGACTTAGTGACTACTATTTTCTAGTGCTTTGATTCTTTTAGACATTATTTAAAATGTACAGCCTAATGCTATAGTTACTATAAGAAATAATACTACTACAACTATAATTGGTATAGGATAAGTCGAACTCTAAAGGTTGTATGTGTTTTGTTTTGAATTTTAATAGAGTTTAATTGTTCTTTTAATTTATCTAATTGTCTGATTGTGGAATTTTCTACTAGTAAAGGTAAAACTTCTGTATTATTTAAAATCTAATGGTGGGTGGCTGTTTGATTTTGCAATTTTGATGGTAAAATCATGTCTTTAAAAATAATATGTTCGAATTCGTTGTGATGAAAGTATATTAAGCCATTGTTAGTGTTTTCGTATGATTTACTATGGGAAATTCCAGTTTCAGATTTGTAGGTCCTATGGAAGGGAACTAAAGAAGATATTAAAATACCAGCATCCGTGTATTTATATATATAGTTTGCGTTCGTATCAAAAGTTTGAAATTGGCATGAGGTTTCAGTCAGCAGCCATCAAGACTTCAACAAACCAGTCCGGTGAGTCAAGAGCGCTACAAAATGTAACTTCTTTCCAAAATGAAACTTAAACCTAGTTTCTAAAACCTCTCGCTTTTCATTTCTTTACACTGCTACATCCTTATATCCTAGTATAAAGAGCAACGGCCCAGAAACCGTACGAAAGAGTTAGGAAGAAAGAACTACACAAATTCATTACAAAATTAAAATTAAAGAAGGCCCGGGGAATGAAAGTATAGAAGACATTATTTTAAAACACCTTCCGGACGAGGCGATCCACTATATCAAATACGTTCACCTTCCGACTCAATGGAAGGTAGCGAAAATTATCAACATACCAAAACTAAACAAAGACTACAAACTTCCGCAAAACTACAGACCAATTAGCATCCTCAACACCAAGCGAAGTTAACGCAATCCGTTATCTTAGACAGACTTAAGAAATTTGCAACGCGAAATGCACTCCTGTCAGATGATCAATTCGGATTTAGAACTCGTCACAGCACTACGCAGCAATTAGTTCGAGTGACTGAATACCTGACAGAAAACTTCAACAACAAACGGTCAACAGGTACAATCTTTTTCGATATGGAGAAGGCGTTCGATAGAGTCTGACATCCTGGTATCATATACAAAATTATGCAGAATAAATTCCCAGATAAACTCATACATTTGCTAAACAGTTATATCTCAGATAGGAACATCTTCGTGCAGGTTGAAGATCAAAGGTCCTCTTTACGGCAGAGAAAAGCCGGTGTACTGAAAGTTCTCTCCTTGGTCCGTTTCTCTTTACAATCTACGTTAATGATATTCCAAAACACGCTGATATGAATGTAGCCCGGTATGCAGACGACACTGTTGTATACGCCTCCTCTACACAATAAAACAGACATCCATATACTTTCAACGATATCTTACTCTCCTTGAAGACTGGTTCACAAAGTGGAAAATTAAAATTAATCCAACAAAGTGCGACGCGGTACTATTTACCTGGTGTCGTCACAAACCGGATGGTTCTATCGAACTTAACATCATAAATATCACGTGGAAAAACGAAGTAAAATACCTAGGAGTGCTCCTTGACGGTAAGTTAACTTTCCAAAGACATAGTGACACTCAAATAGGAAAGGCAAGCGGCTGTCTCGTCCAACTGAAATGCATAATCATATCTGACCGTTTAAATATGAAAAGCAAAGTAGCTTTATATATGGCTCAGATACGACCAATCCTAACGTATGCAGTGCCTTCCTGGTCATTGGCTGCGAAAATGCATCTTCAAAAAATCCAGGTCTTTCAAAACCGCGTCCTGAGACTTATCAGTTAGTGTCCACGACGTATGCGAACCACCGATTTACACAATGAACTCTCATCGGACAGAATCCACGACCACATAATCACGATCATAAACACTAAGAAATTCTTCGACCTTCCGGAAAGTGTGTATGGAAAGACAACGTTTACCCCAGACAGAATCTACAATGTAGATGAGAGTGGAATAGCGATTGTCCCATCCAGGATGCCAAAAGTGATTGGTTTACGAGGTAAGAGACAGATCGCTTCTCTTACCTCCTCAGAACGTGGAGCTCTCATAACTATTGTTGTGTGTATGAATGCAGTGGCTTCGTATGTCCCTCCTATGGTTTATTTTCCGCTAAAAAAAACATGAACAATCACCTTGCAACAGGTGCTCCATGAGGAGCAATTGTTGCAACGCACCCATCAGGGTGGATACAGACACACCTATTCACACAGTGAAACCTAGTGCGGAAAAACCTGTACTTCTAATTTTGGATGGACACTACAGCCACACCCACAATATCGATATCATCGACTTAGCTGGAAACAATCACATCACCATTGTATCCCTCTCACCCCATTCCACCCACCGCATGCAACCGTTAGATAGGACATTTATGGGCTCACTCAAAACATACTACAATGAAGAACTCAGGCATGGCTACGACAGATTAATAGACCTGCGACTGCATACGATGTGATGGAGCTCTTTGTAAAGGCCTACATCAAATCTCAGATGGCTGAAAGAGCAATAAATGGATTTCGAGTGAGAGGAATATATCCCATGAATAAGAGAATATTTACGGACGCAGACTTCATCTTATTAAGACTCACCTGGTGATAAGGAAGCAGGAAGCACTTCTGGTGAAAATAGAACAATTGAGGAGGGCAATGAAGAAATTCCTGCTACTTCTGCTAGCTACGTTTCAGCTGTTGATCAACCATCAACCTCCAACAGCACATCCAACGTGGCTATCGAACATCCACCTGAAGCATGTGCTACAGTAACTCCGATGAAAGATCAACCTCCAGACTTACCTTCTGCATCTACCCAAGATGAACAACCATTTCATCCACTCAAAATTACCCCTTTTCACATTTCGCCAATACCACGAATCACGAAAAGGACAAACACAAGAGGTCGTAAAGCAAGCAATGCTTGTGTTATAACTTCATATCCATATAATGCGGATTTAAGTGCATCCATGGCGCAGTCCAATAGGTCTTCCAGCAAGCAGGTAGACGCATCAAGGAAAATTATAAACACATCTCGAAGCCGTGGACGTTGTTCTGGTCAGTCATCTGGAAAAAACACTGTTCCAAACAAAGGTGTCACCAAAAAACGTATCTAACGCACACGACGACTCTAATTCTAACTCAAGCATCTCTGACATATATGGGATATCTACATCGTCCTCCACTTTGGACGTGCCACCAGGAACAATAGATCTACCTTCAACGAAATAGAATGCTGACTGCATGTTTTGCAGTGAAAAATTTTCCAGTGATACGCGAGGTTAACTTTGGGTCCGGTGTAGCATGGTGTTGGTTGTGGGCCCATGTAGAATGTGCTGGGGCTGACAAAGACGTTTGGATTTGTGATTTCTGTCAGTAACATGACTCTATTTGTTTCTGAACTGTTTTCGATTTTTTTTATTTGAAACTTTTTCTTGCATTCAACATTGCGTCAGATTGTGCAAATATTTTATCTCACATATTCGATAATTACCTTTGAGTTTTCAAATTTCCTTTGAATAAAGTGTGCTTAACATTCATAAAAGGTTTTAGTTTATTCCTAAGTCTTCCATGTCTCTGTTCTTCAGTGTATATCACTACAAAATTATTTTGTTCTTTCTGTATTGTAAGAAATTTAATGGGACCCACTTTTGGAACGTTTTTGGAATGTGAAAAATGCTGTCTCCTTGAAAAAAATTATTTTTCATAACCCATTTCTTTTCTGATTATTATGGGAGGAGACATGCACAGAGGCTATATGTCATGTTACTTCCACCCCTAATGATATTCATTTTGTCTTGACAGTTTCTCGGATATAAGGCAAAAACAAAATGGGGGCCAACTTTTGGTGCTTTTCCTCTATTAATTGTCTTTGTCTCATGTGTGTCTTCTATACTGACATCGTAAAAAATAGTTTCTTTAAACCTAGGAGTAGATGTCTTGTTATTTAGAGGTTTCTTAAGTTTTCAAGAATCTTAAAAAACAAACAAAAAAAAACAATGTTAGGTCTTTATAAATGCCTTTCTTTAGTTTCTGAGAAAATAGTGTATGATTTGTTGCTGTAGTTGAAGGTTAATAGATTAAAGATAGCAGTGCAATTGGTTTTGGTAAGTTTGTTCTATTGAGAGCATTGAAAAGAATTTATCTATTTTTATTATATGTGGGACAGTTTGTTAAGATATGAAAACAACTCTGGGTTTGATGTTCACATTCACATTTTGCCAAATTCTCGATTTCTATTCGACATACATGATTTTTCAGACGAGTTTTAGCTCGTAGAATAGTAATTATAATTTTTCGAAAGACCCTCAAACCTTGAAACCATTGTCTTTCCCATGTTTTTATATATATATATACGATGTATTGTGGAATGTAATTCATTGTCCTCGGTATTTTTATTTTTCCACTTGACTAGCATCATTCTTGCAACATAGTAATCTCGTCAGCACAGTTTTGTTTTGTTTGTAATTCGTAGATTATGGTCCTGACGCGCAACTACATCGACATAGTCACCATGGACGCCTTTGTTACTTTGAATAGATGTGAATTGAATATTCTCTCCCCTCCCGCATCTTTCTGTTTATTCTATGTAATTCTATGAGATCGTAGGATTAACGGTGATTATTACACGTGATTATTGTATGTACGGTTTCTCCATATATTGTGGAACAGATTTGGAATCAGTGAAGAGTGGTATTTTACGTATATTCAGCAATGAAAAATATCCTAAACATTTGATTAAAAGTATTATTCACAACAGAAAATGTTTATGAAATGATTTAATTTGTAACTGAGAACTAAATTTTTCTTCCATCCCAAACAGCAGATGTAACAGAAAAGCGAGATTTGTTTCCATTGGTATATAGAAAGTAGAATATTGAATTTGAATTTTATTTATGACTTTTAATCTTCTAACGCTCAGGGTGGGTAGGGGAGGGGAAAGGATTCAGGAAGGCGTCGGTCAGGGTCTATGTTGAAGGTGCCAGACCGACATTTACATAGAAAGTAGAATCAGTACAATTTTCCATTATATTCTGTTATATAGGATTGATCATTAAAGTGAGGGTAGAAGCTATTCATCTGCCTTTGCAGCTATATTCAGCGTGCTAATTAAGGAATTTTTACAGGGTAGGATGAAATGCTCTTTATAAGAATATAATATTATAAATCTAATCATGCGTCCACAAGCATGCTCACAGGGGAAATTTTCCTCTCAACTCTTCGTTAATACGTAAACTGCTAATATTCAATTTTCACTCAAAAGATTTTTTCTGGTTTGATAGATGTCTTATATTTCTTCTGACAGTTAAATCTGTACATATCTCCAGATTATATATATCTTTATATTTAGATTCTTTATGCGGTTGTAAGATTTCCTTTAAATCTTTGTTGAGCGGTTGTTTCCTATCGTGCTTTGATTTTATTAAGAATTCAGTTCCTTGTAAAAAAAAAAAAAAAAAAAAAAACTTGTAGTCTGAAAGTCAGTTATGGATTTTCTGCTTATATATAGCTGCGTTGTGTGTGTTTTCATGACTTCTAATTAGGGATTCTGTCAGATCCTTCCATGAGGGCTGTCACACATCAAATTTTCCAGAACATATTCCCATTTAAAATTTTACCGTTAAAATAGATAGAGACTCCGAAAATTATATTTACAACCCCAATTTTGGCTTACAATCCAAAAATGAAGATCCTGATAGAATCCCTGCTCCTATTATTTCTATGTACCAGGGCTCATTTTCAAGAAAGCTTGCGATTTGGGTGAATAGCCAATTGAAACACGTGGTGTTTCGTGGTGTAATTTTATTACGTTGTGTAACATGTTTTTCAATTGGCTATTCACCCAAATCGCAAGCAATGCAAGCGTGTTTGAAAGATAGTCCTAACTTCTACTTTGTCCAAGTGTTTCTTAGCTAAGTTTGGTACGAATGAGGCCGGCTTTTCGTCCACGCGCTAGACGCGTGCTTGGCTTGCGATTTGCCAGAGTACCAAATTACACCAGTGTTTAAGTATTTCTATTGGCTACTCATAGAAATCGAAAACAAAGTACGTGGCTAGCACGTACATGAAAAGCCGGCCTAAGACAAAACTGAATTCCCGTATCCCCACGAGTATTGCCTCTGGCGTCACTAGATCTTGCACCATCGAATAAATAAGAATACGCATGGGAAATAAGGGC
>JAGDQP010037565.1:0-16050 GCA_022664845.1 Lepisma saccharinum | reverse complement strand
GAGACTGCAGGTTTTTTCGGGCGATGTGGAAGAGTACGGCCTTGTCAGATGAAAACGTACTCTCTCCTTGAACTTCTTCAGAACGTGAACATATAAATGCAAATTATATTGTTTTCATCATCATTTATTGTGGTTGAAAATTTCTATAAGGTCAACAATAAGGTGTGATTGCTATACATATGCATATATGGTGTCTTACAGCTTGTAGTACTGACATTAATTCAGTTAGAATACAGAGTTTAAATTTATTCGTAAGATATAGCTCTGACATTTAATGAGACCAAAGCACTCTGTATAGAAAATACTTAAATTAGAATCTAATCTATATTTAAGTGCGTAAGTACTTTTCTTTTATCCCACATAGCACAGGCGACCGAGTTATCATCTTTACTGCCATCTGTATTAATAAAATAATGACGGTTCAATCACAAACCGTTTATTTCTTCATTGACAGTTCACCATCCAAGTCCATCAGTCGTCCCTCTTAATATCATTTCAGACATTTTTGGGCTGCGTTCTAACAAACACATTAGTCTCCTTGCCTGCTTTCTTACCGGCCCGAGCCAAAGTTGCCTAAAGGCAACAAGAATAGAGTAGTAGCTAAAAATATGAAATTCAAGAACATTGGAAAAATTATTAAACAATGATATTGAAAAAAAATTCAGTTTTATTTTTCCACTCTTTGATTACTGTCTCGATTTACGGTAGCTCTCTCTCGTCTAAAACGGTAACTTGATATATATATATATATATATATATATATATGGGGGCTCAAATATTTCGGTGTTGACCCAGCATCGTGAGGACAATTGGGGAGCTGCTGTGAATAAAAGACAGTGGTGATCACAGTGAGAGCTTCGGCTCTCCTCTCCCAACCCGTCTGGTCAGCGTGGGAGCAGTAGACCAACTCCTCCCCTTGGGGAGAGGCCTCATCCACTAGTGGATTGAATATGGCTGTGATTTATTATTATTTATTATATATATATATATATATTTGAATATATGTAATTTCTGTATTCGATTTCCATCCAATTGTACTGAATTCGAACATGTACTGTCGGTTCTTAAAACAGACGGTATTTTACCGACGTTACGAAGGCGATACACTATTTTTGTTGAGTGCATAAAAAATAGTTTAAATCACATTGTGCTTACATCAAGTTATCAAGCAGATCTTAAACCCAAATTATTACGCTTGGTAGTAATAAAACCAATACCTCTCTTCACTTATTAAAAATTGCGGAGAAGTGTTTACTTAGCATCAAGATCTTGCAACAGCCGTGACTGTCTGTATGCAATTGCTGTAGCTATAGCGGAGTGTAGGAGATGGCGCACGACATCACACGCTTTGATAATTTGTTTCCATAGTTACTTTCATATTAACAGTTTCTAAACAGGAAATGTACAAGAATAAGAAAACAAAAGAGACAGTAACTATTTCTTTATGATATAAATACGGGTATATAGATATATTATGTTTTTTCCTGGCATATGCAATAGTTTATTGCATGAGAAATAATGATCCGGACTTGTTGGTCGTGTCGTGCTGTAACACTAAAGCACGAATAAAGTGCGCTAACATTAAAGTGTCAGTCTTTTTGAAGTCAATGCTCACTCCCTCCCCGATCGAGAGACCTGAAGGTAGTTATGTCTCTGTCGTCAGAGGCGAATGACCAGAAAGTCTCTTGCATATTGAGAGGTCATACAGTTGGGCAGGCGCTTTCCTGTTCGATCACTCCCTGCTGGTATTTGGTCTCTTCACTGAGAGGTCATTAGATGGTAATTGTCCTACTATCCGTGGGAGGACACGCACTTGAGATTTTCTCTCTCCCTGAGAGGACGCGGCTCCTACATGGGAGGACGTCCTCTTCCCATTGATCTCTCCATTCTTTCTGCCTACGGTTGCGTCGTTGGGATGGCTCTGGAGTTCGCCTTTGTTGGGCACGCACTGACTACTGCTTCCCCGGACTACATGACCAGAGGTTCGTCGTTGGAGGCCACGTCCATCTTACTCTCTTCACATCTTTGTGACAGTTACGAGTCGTTCAAGTAGCAGAAACTCGTCTTAACTGTCACTGGCATCCGAACGGGGACTACGTGACTTGTTATAATCTTGGAATATCTTGCCGAAATCAATAGCCAATATGTGACGGTGTCACACTGGACAAGATTTTTTTTTAAAATTTCTTACTCTTTAGGAGTTCCCAGGATGGACGATTATTCGTGACTTGCCATGGAACTACCGTTTCTTTGTCTTCAGTATTCCCTGCAATGATGAATCCCTATGCATATTTGCTGTTTGTTATGAAATCATGCTTCACAACACTGATTGTTGTGATGTTCAGATCAACGATAGACTGTACTAAGAGTGGCGATAAGAATACAGTAATCCCCACATTAAAAAGACGATTTATAGTATAGATCAGTGGTTCCCAAACTTTCCAGTCCGCGAATCTCTTGAGAAAAAAATTAAAATTTCATGGACCCCACCTCTAAGTTTTTAAATAAAACAGACAGTAAATATTTTACAAATTTGGCAAAATTATAATATCAGTAACACCAAACACAGTTTAATGTGAACAATGAAACTGGTTTTGAACAATTAGCTCTGCAATGTCTGATAATTTCAATATTAAGACATTCTTAACTTCAAGGTTATTTCTTAACTTTGATTTCTAATACGTGAGGTGGGAGAATGCGGTTTCACATAAATAAGTAGTGGGGAACAGAGTTAAGTACTTCAAAGAATTTCTTGAGAGCTCAGAATAGTCAGCCATGGCATATAACTAAAAGTCAGTTGTAATTGTGAAAACTGAAATTTTAATGAGCTGTCAGTTGAAGATCTGCCAAAGAATAATCTTCTTGTAGCATAAGAGAGAATTTGGTTGATAGCCTATCAGCAGATGGATTTCTTATTACTTGCAAACTTGCAAACTTGCATTACTTGCAAACACAATTGAAAATCTCCTTTAACACCTTTTCTGACATCTAAACAAACTCTGCCACGGAATTGCTCAAATATTTCAAAGTCTAATCTTAATCTCAAGTTTCAGTTTTTTTTATCATTGTTTCTGCTTTATTTCGAACCTTAGAAATAGCAATGCTAGATCCTTAAATTGAATGCATCCAGTTTGTTAAAGATGTAAGCAAAGTATGATAACTTAAAAATGAACTGAATGTCATGGAACCTGTCAAAGTTCTAAATTGGAATGAAACAAAAAGAGTTTCACTTACATTCCTCATTTTGTACTGACCTTGTTATAACCTCATACATAAAACAAAGGGAAATATTATTCAAATGAAAGAAAATGCTATTAAATAGATTTTAAAGATTAATGGATTTGAATCATGAATGAGTTTAGATTTTACTTGGTGTGTTTACGTTCGTTCTAAAGAAAGATTAAAATAACACAAAAATTATATTATGTGCATATTACATATGTTTATATAGTAAATGTTTCTTGAAGAGCTCGCTAGATGTCGCTACTTTTGCAGCTACAAAAGCGAAGTGAGCAACTATTTTATGTTTTTGCTTGTTTGTGAGTTGTTGTGTGAAATTATTGGCACGAGATTCAAAAGCGATAAACAATGGTAGCGAACATAATGTAAACTAATTCTTTAAATGTATTTATATTTTAAAGTATTAAGTGTACCAGATAGCTGTATGGAATTGGTACGTAAGTGGTATATGTCGGGTACATCGTGTAGAGGTAACTGTATTATATTTTAACTCTGTGTTTAATAAATTATTTTTTCTGTAGCCGTCTGCGTTTGTTTTCTTTAGCTAGACATAGTGAAGAATCTGCTATTGGGTACCCAGGCTGCTGAAAAGCGCCGCAGCAATCATAAGCAGATACCTCTACATTCTTCTGACTGTAGCCCACACTACCAGTTAGACTTGGGGCATACTCTTAGGTTTAAAATTCTTCCTAGAGGTGTGAGACTGTGAGCCTAGAACCCAACACGACTTTGAAGATAAACATACTTGATGTAAGTGGAGTCCAAAAGAACTGACCGCACAGCTGCAATATTTGGATATATATATAATAAGAATCATTTGTGCGGATTGTAAGATAGAAAAGGACCCATTACAAGTTCAACTAATCTAGTCAATAGCCTTCTTCGGGAAAGCCATCTTACTTCACAGTGCATTAACTCACTTGCGGGCACTCTCCACTTCTTCACAGATATAACCGAGAATTCAAAAGGCGTGATTTCATAAAATTCACAACCCGAATTAACTCGTCAAGGCAACCCTTGGGTTGTGATGGTACCTTCTTTGCTGCTCATACCTATCTGTGGATACAGCAATGAACCCACACTGAAAATGGTGCTACAGTTTTATTATAGTAACCAGCCCACTTTCCTTCCACACATCGATCTTTCTCAGTCACTGGTAACACCCACACCATTCCAATTCCTATTCCAATTAATACAATTGTCAACCATGAAATTGTTTACAATCTGAAACAATTCTGCTGATGTGGTATGTGTATGTCTACAAAAAGAAAACCCTCGTGCAATTTACTTTCATAACCATAACGGCTGAAGGAAATTAAGTTTTCATCATTCACAGTGCGAGTGCTCTGGCTGTTCTCATTTAACTGGGTAGCAAAACTTGTATAATTTTAATTGTTTATTTTTAAGTTTCATTTATGGCCTTCAGGCATTTCTGTTTATCAAATGTCTTCCTAATATTTTCGGCCATTTCATCTATCCTTCTTCTAACTGCATTATTTGATAATGAAACTAAACTTAAAGTCTTCCTAGCTTTTTCGCCGAGAACTGCCGAGTCTATTAGCAGCGTGTTAATTCCTCGCCAGTAGTATTCATAACTTCCTCTTTTCATCGCTAGAGACACTTCATAAGAAGCACGAACAACACTTTTATAACGCTGAGTGTATACATCAGCCTTTGCTTTTTAAAAAAACTAAATCGTTGATTTTTTGTAACATAATCTGGTTGTTTTGTCTGCATATATCGAGATGTTGAGAGAGCTTTGGTGGTTTCATGCTTTCATTGATAGCAAATAGCACACTGCGAACACAATACTTCTCCTTTTTGAATGAAAATAAACCTGAGATTTATGTAAGTATCAGAATAATTAGGAATCTTCTTTGCGTTACCTCCATTGGGCTTGCAACATTTTCAGTCTCTGAAGAACCTAAGTTTCTCATATCACTAAAACCTGCAATATTTTGAATCTCTGAAGAACGTTTCACAGAACTGAAGCCAACAATCCATGTTACAACACACTACAGTAGCTACACATGCGTAAATGGCTGTGTGCGAGCTACGGTCAGATCGAAACAACACCAAGACCGGAAAGTGATCTAATAAAAAAGATAACATCATCCTCACGGACAAATAAAAAGCGGAGCGCGATTGTTAGTATCACTATACATCCACAGTTAGCGCTTAAGTTTGCAAAACTAGTGTAATCTAGCGGATGTTTTACGACCTTCTTGCACATGCTTCTCATTCCGTTTTCATTGTGGCAGTTGCCACCCCCTTTAATTTGGGTGTTTTCGTTTGTTTTGGAAATGTTCTTTTTTAGCACGGGCGCAAAGACGTTTACTGTTGCGAGCGTCCCTGGACGCATGTTGGTACCTTCACTATCAGTGAGGTGGTGTTGACCTCAATGTCGACCTAGTGAAGCGAAAAACGTTAGTGGACGGTCTCCAAAATTATGTGGATTACACACAAACTACTAGTAAAACTGTAAGTATGAATGCAGTTTGTCTCGTCGGAAGCTATAGTGAAAATGGACATGACCGAAGATTGCAACAGTAAGTAATATTGCCAGTATTTTTTCTGTGCTGTACGCTCATCCTCCGATCGGTCAGTGAAGTGAAGTGTGTTGCAGTTTTAAAGCGTCGCCCTCAAGGAAGAGTCTATTGGTGATACATGTTTGGCAGTCAATAAAGTCCATAAATAGCTGCTCCATAGTTCAAATATTATCATGCATTCTGTTATTTTGCATAGTTAGCAAGCAACTAAACACGGCGACAGTGTTATGCAGCTGGTGCGTGTGTGTGTGGGCAAGGTATAAAGATTGTAGCTGCTACCCAAACCCCCGTTTGTTTTCAACATCAACAATGTGCTGTTGACACAGTTGCAATTTGTATCGTGAAGAAAACATGGATAAGAATATAATAGGACTAGTAACAAGCCAAAATTTATGGGCCGGAAGTGCGCCTCGCAGCCATATTGAATTGACCAAAACATTGCAACTGGCCATAAGAAGTAATGTTAATTGAGCCACTTTTAATTACAAATTTTAAATTGATGTGAAATAATTTAATGTATGTGAAGGTTGCGTCTGATGAAACCGACCAAGAGGTATGTGTGAGGATAAACAGTTAAGCAATATTTAAGATTTTTCTTCAATAATAATAGTGAAATAATATCAGGTTTCAAGATTTGAATGATCACTGCTCTTGACAAGGAAGTGTATTGCAATAACACTTATTTTATAATAATTAGTAGTTACGGACAAATTTAGATAATTAAAATTTATTTGCACATTCACAACATCGTCTGCTTCCTTTCCAGGAAGTATGCGCGATCCGCCATGTTTAAATGACAAACTGCACTCTCAGCCGTCGCATTTTCATAACATTGAGTGAATTGCTTGTTACTAGTCCTATTATATTCGTACGTCCATGGAAGAAAACGAAATTAGAAGCTCCTGTGAAGTTGCTTCTCCTTCTTCTTCTTTCGAATCTCCATGTTATCGTGTGTTGACGATCGTCACAGTAAATGTTGTGTATGCGATTTTACACAGTGAACTACAAACGAATGTAAAGAATTGTAGATCGTTATTGAATACTGCAGCGTCGCTATTTTGCTATTCAGGCTTGTGAATAAGTACTACGTTGTAAATTTTCATGTATATAATTGTTTATTTAGAAGTCGATAACTCAGCTTGGTTAGTAATAAAGGCAACTAAATAAACTAAAGTTCATACGCTGAATGTTAAACGGAATTTCTAAACATAATTATGACTTTGTATTTGAATTGAAAGTTACGAGTAGGAGAGACATCTTCTTGTGAATTATTAAATACAGTTTAAGACTGCATACTTATTATTCTTTGTACTAATGAGGTCGCCCTAATGATTGGGATGTCTCAGCAATTGGCTGCACGGCTTTTAAAGTTAAGCAAGTCTGTGCGCTTTGCTCTGTAAGAGGTTAAGACGAGTTTACGCATAGAAAGATAGAACCGGGTTCCTCTAGCCACCCTATCGTTTGTTTTAATCGTAACCTCTCATACTATATAATGTTGATGGCATTTTGGTTTAACAATATGTGCATGTTAACAGAATAGAAAAAACTTCATGCATGGTAGGTTTAGAATTATGTTGCATAGTGCTTGTGTGTTTTCTTTGGCGTCACCACTTAAAAAGAAAAGAAAGAAAAAAAGTTGTTATATTAAACGAAGTAACTAATACAGAATAATAATTCTTATCTTATGATTATGTAGTGTCTAAGCCACGCTATGTACAGTTAAAGTGAAGGCGGTCTGTGTATTGTTTATTCAAAAATACACCTTCCCACTCTTACCTATCCTTCCCATATAATGTACACATGTTGTTAGTGAAAATCGATATCGATGGCTATGTTTAATCAAATGGTTGTACCTATATAAGAGCACTTGAATGTAACTTAGATTGGTAAGATAATTTCGTCGTTCTTTTTGAGGCATAGTTCATTAATGTTTAAAGTAACTATTTTTCAAGTCTCTAAATTTAGTAAATGTTTCAATGTAAAACTCAGTATATTTTCTGGACTAATTGGAGAGAGAGAATTTATTGTGTTTTGTTTCTGTCGAATAAACTCTAGTAAGCGGTCAATAATTTCAAAAGTACTCCTCCATACCATTTTAAGAGCAACTATATGTCATTTTATTATTTTTTCATGGTGCTCAATCTATTTAATTGGCAAAATTGTTTTTGTTTTCCAACTGGATTGAAACTGTGAATTAGTGTAATAGTTGATTATCAAAGAGAGCATCAGATAATTTCCATATTTGTCACTCTTGTATGATAAATACAATTTAATTCATGATATATTGGTTGATGTAATTGCGGGATTATTATTGTACTCTCTCATATTTTGCACATCTAGTTATACAGACGCTGAAACAGCTCAATTATACGAGCTGTAGTGTGTGAACATTAATTATTCTTCTATTTTCTGAGATACTAATCTTATGAAAGCAGATTCCTATTTAGTCTTTATAGAGAATGTTAGTGTGAAATAATTATCCCCAGTATCTTTTTATGCAATAAAGTTACGCAATCAAAAGTTTGTACAGGTTTTGGTGTGCTGCATCTTAATGGAAAATTCTAGAATCCAAGGACTGTTATTCTATACGACTATTGAAAGTTATCTACTGTAGTGCAGGAAATGGTAATAAAACTTTAACTAGCAAAGTAAAGTGTACTGACAGCATACTTTGTCATTTTTTACTAGTAGTACTAGTGGACAGTATAGGGTGGTACTTACCTGCTGTAGATGTCCATTAAGTTTCCATTCCTTTCTAAATTGAGTCAGAAGTAGTCTTTTGCCTGTGCAAAACTCGTCTGTTAGGAAAACCAAAAGTTATAAAAGTAAGTTATCAAGCTTAATAAGACTAAAAGCAATCTGCGTCCATTAGTTACCACCTTTAACCTGTGTTTCCTGAACGTGAGGACTCTTAAAACAAAATTTCTTAATCTACGTATTACTGCCTGAGCTAGCAGGGAACTTTGCACCTTGTCATCAGGTTTTTACTTCGTTCCAGCTCATTTTAACCCTAAAAAGGTGATATATCATACAATCTGAATTTGCTCTTTTTACCCTCCCTTTTTGTTTTAACTTCCGCGTGTTATGTATGAGTGAGGGAATTAAGTATTTACTACATTACATTGTCTGTTTGTACAGTGAAATTACCGAATAGTGGATTCCATCCAGGGCATAAAAAACTGTCGGCTATTTAGAAATACACTTTGAAACTTTCCTTAAACACCCATAACCAATTGAAATAATGAAATGACGTACACATTGAATATATTGTTTCATAATCAATAAAAGTGAAATGTAAAAGTGAAAAATTATCTTTTAAAAAAATCTCTAACTTTTAAATGCTTGAACATAAAAATTTGAGAAATTGACTATATATTATATTTTGTTAGAAATGTCTGCGGACCCACTTAAACATTGCAAAGGACCCCAGTTTGGGAACCTCTGGTATAGACATATATCCGATGAAATATTAATCACACCTGGACGTCAGATATTGAAGTTTATTTTAGTAATAAAAAAAAAAGTCGTCAGTGTCTGCAAGTACAGATTTGTGCTTTTTATGAGTGACGTGGGCAGCAGTCGCTACTTGGATGCATTGTTTACATGCATATTTGTGAGTGTTGCATGTTGGAAACTAGAAATAAATACATAAGATGATTCTACGTAGATCAGAGGATATATTCTTTGATATGTATCACCAGAGAAGCGCGTACAAATTGTGATAACAATAGTGCTTTTCGTGTGTATGCACGTAAAAAATTCCTTTGTTTCCGTTCGTCATAAACTGTTACCGAAAGTGAATAAAATACATTACAGACCAATCATATCTTAAAACATTATTTCACGAGTTACTCTAGGTGGTAGTAGTTAAATAAGGTGTAGGCAAAAATTTAATATTTATATTGCAATTATTTTTATGTTTGTTGCATGTGTAAGGCACCTCTATATACTGTTATTCGCTGTCAAAATTCGTAATTGTAGCGTCATCTATTGTACTCATTTTAAGCGTGTGGTAAATACATGTAATTACTTAGGAGACAATAAATTAAACGTTAGATGGCAGGTCGTTGACTGAGATCTCAGAGTAGTCTTTCAGAATAGAAATTTCACGCATTAATTTTTTTAGAAAATACGCAAAATCATATTGAATATTAAGAATTATTCAGCCACTCAGGATCTGATAGCTGTTTAAAAATATAATTTGTGTACAACGATATGCTCATGTAACGTTGTCATATTCAGCATCTTCATAAACGACTAAAGGGAATAAAGACGTAACGTTCACTCAGCCTAGCCTAGCTGTGGCTCGTTAACCTGCATTCGAGGACCTTGTGTTGCATACGCACAAGCGAGACAAACAGGCATACGTTCACAATAGGATTGACGGCATTTCTCAGTGTCGGAGGGTAGAGTTAGTGAGAAGTCTGACAATCATTTCATCACTACTGGACATACATTCACCAGACTCATCACTGTGACAGGAGTGCACCTTCTGTTCATTCTCTCTATACTATTCATAGCCGTCCAATACTCTCTTTCTGTCGATATGTCTAACCACCAACAGCCATCTGGAAGACATCATATGCCTCAAGGTCCACCAGGTATCAGGTCCGCCATCACATTCAGCTACTATTGAAACCAAAGGACAGCAGACAAAAAGGTAGCACTGACCAACATGCATCATCAACCAATCCTAGTCGATCACTATCTTCACCACCAGCCAAGAAAAATCACACTATCAGTGATTCTGACTCAGACCATAGCATGGAACACAGTGACTATGAAGATTCTCTTTCCGGTACTACTTCAACTCATTCTTTCTTGCTAACAAAATTTGATCCAAAGTTCCAAAATTCCAAACTGTTACTTCTTTAGTTTCTCAAATATGTGCCTAAAGACATTATCACTCAGAATATTCTAACACACAATGGCATCATTATAAAACCCACTGAACCAAACTTAGCCTCCAAAATCAGAAACAAGCATAGTCTGGAAATTTTTGGTCCATCTGCACAATTCACGAGACTCGACACTCCAAGTCAAAAGCATCAACCACCTCCACGTCGACCACCAATACTTTCTCTCGTTATCCGAGGAGTAAATCCAGAATTAGCAGATGACGAAATTCAGCAAGAACTCACAACCGAAGGCCATGTCATCTCCATTTGAATCAGGATAAAAAGCAAAACCGGAACATCCAGCTACATGGTACGCATTCTAACATCTCATTCACAGACAATCAAAGACATACTGACAGCTGGTGCCTACATATACAGAAGACGATGATACCGTGTTGAACCCTCTCGTTTCCAACCTCCATTACCTACCAGATGCGAACATGGTCAAACCTTCCCACTTCCAATTGTTCTAATATTCTAAATGTGGCTACTGCACTGGTCCACACACCACCAAAGACTGTTCTAACCTGCAATATCTGTGGACAACACCACCCAACCTATAGCTATACATGCTAAAACCGTCCAGAACTTACCCCAGAAAATCCGGGCTTTGTGCTACCTCTCCGTTCTCCAGAACCTAAAACATTGCAACCCACCCATACTTTCTCCTACACAACCCATTACCATAGATTAGTTTCTCTCTTTCATCATTTCCACCCTGCAAAATCTATATCCCTTCCTAACCCAACTTCAGTTTGCCACACGTACAGTATTGAACATCAACCTTCAGCCA
Source organism: Lepisma saccharinum (assembly GCA_022664845.1). Classification (NCBI taxonomy): domain Eukaryota; kingdom Metazoa; phylum Arthropoda; class Insecta; order Zygentoma; family Lepismatidae; genus Lepisma; species Lepisma saccharinum. The sequence continues at coordinate 4,570 of JAGDQP010037565.1, read as the reverse complement.
ACCTACTTAGGTCCCTACATTTACGTTCATACCAACCCATTCGAGACCGCAGTGTAACACCATAGACCCATATTAAAATATCACTTTCATTGTACTTCATCTCACCTTTCACTTCCATAACTGCAGTTTCCATCTGTGTTCAGCTAGGGCTCACTAGTCACCCATCGTGCCCAGAGCCTCCCCTGGGCAAGAAGATTCACCCTCACCTGTCTGTCTTCATGTTTGTGGAGTGAAATTGCACTTCATCTCCATTGCTCACTAACCATCATCATCATGATCCTGAAACCTGATATACGATTATAAGAATAAGCTTATAATAACCACGATAAATAAGATTTAAATCTAATAAAGGATAAATAAATTTTGTAACCTCCCTTAGATTACCCCCAATCCTAAGCATCCTCCTCTCCTATACATCCTTTCTCTATAGAGAGGACGTAACCCTCTAGTGGGTGTTAGCCACACCTGTGGCTAACAAAGGAGGCCTTAGGTCTTTCGCGAGAAAAACAAACAAAAAGTAACTTTACCAATTGTACTCAGTGCTCGAAGTGGGTTAAAAAAGGTAAGGGCACGCTTGCAGAAGTGGGTTACAAAAGGTAAGGGTACGCTTACCCAGTGGCGGCGATTGACCATTGAAAGTAAAGGCAAATAGCTCCAATTAATAAAAAGGTAGGGGGTACGTCAAATTCAAAATTCAAAAGGTAAGGGAACGGCATGCCCCTATTTCGAGCACTGATTGTACTCTTTGTTCAATGCATTGAAGTATATTATTTTTTAATATGCTATGCTAAGGGTTATTTATGCTAAGTATGCTAAGGGTTGTTTAAAATGTGGCTGACAAAATTTGCAAGGGAAGTAACAAAACCAAACTAAACATTTGTATTCTTCGTTCACTGCGTTGAAGTAGCTTAATTGAAGAAATATATTTTTAGGAGCACATTTATTTCCGATATTTGATTTTTTGCCATATACACTTATACAGGGTAAACAAATAAAGTATTTCATATTTCAGCACGTTCTGAAATAAATATTATTAGCTCATATTTTCCATTCATTAAACGAAAAGTTTGATATTCCACATTAAGAATTATTTAAAGTAAAAGTTTGTTGATCCATTGGAAATGACATTCTATGCAAAATAGTAGGCACGAGGTATTTTCAGCATAATGAGAAGTTAAAATTCAATAATTTACATAGTATTCATGCAAATACTATCTTGTTTGTAATCTCAGTTGGGAATTAAAATAAAAAAATAAATAAAAAGCATTATAAGTTTATTAAATATTTTATTTGATTCTTGTGTGTAATTTGATACATTATTGCGATATCAAATAGACAATTGGATGATTTTGTGTCATATTTTCCATATTCAACATTGAAGTATTCTTCATAATAATAGAAATAAAGACAAAAGGGTTGTTGTTTACTATTCATTCTTGTCATAATTAGTTATATTATATGTTCTATATTAACATTCCTCCACAGCATTGCAAACGTAAGGCCACTCTCACATCCTTGATTTGAGTAGTGTAATTGGTTCCTCATTAAGGTATTACATTTGCTGTGAACACACAGCACGAGTGTGGTTTCGGGAAGATGTTTCATTCTAACAACGGATGCCCGATTCGTAAGATTAATTCAATTTATTATTTTTTACTTTTTAGTCCAACTCATCACCAAGAATGCAGCGGTAGATTCGTCACCGCTGGTGCCAGAACAGAGACCGATAACCAGGCCTTAAACGTTAAGACACAGTATAAGAATAATAAAACTGCAGTTTAACTCCTTTTAACACAATTTTATTAATTTGCTTTCTTGTCTGTCTGTTTGTCACAAATTAACTATCTTTCTTATCTGTCCGTTCGGTACAAATTTTGCAATCCATTTTAAACTCACTTCCCATCATCCGATTTCTTTGAAATTTTGTGAACTTGCTTGCTTCTAATGACAATACAATATTCAATCATTAGATATACGACAAAATAAGCCAGTTAATTAAAATAATCCGAAATTATCCTTAAACGATTTCGTGAAATTTGGGTTGCCTATCTCACAGGGAGTTTAATATTCATCTATTATATATAAAAAAAATAATTAAAAAGAATTTTTTTAAAAAATACGTTTTTTTAAGATGGACTAAAAAGTAAAAAAAAAAATAATAAATTGAATAAATCTTACGAATCGGAAAATAAAATCATGGGTGCTCTTGCTTACCTTATCATAATATAATATCTAAAAGCACCCACGCTTTTATTTTCCGATTCATAAGATTAATTCAATTTATTATTTTTAACTTTTTAGTCCATCTTAAAAAAGCGTAAAATCCTTTTTTAATTATAATTTTTAATTAGACATTAGCGATTTAGACTTGATTCACAAACATGATCTTTATTCTACTTTTCAATACTTTATGCATATGTATTAGTCCTTTATGAATATCATTTAGCTTCCTTTATACTGAAAAAGATTAGATAGCAGAGCAGCGTTTCGTCGAGCCTAACCCACTTTATACACTTTGATTTGACTTGATTTTACGAAACTGCTGTACTTTAAGTCATGTAGACTCTTCCATAGGTATACTTGATAACTTTCATTAAGTAAATTCAGCCTGTAGTGTTGTTTGTTCTTTGTAAACTTTCACATGATTTATGGACAAGTTAAGATCTTTTTGTTCTACACTGCGCATGTCATGTTGTAAATATAATTCATTTTTTCCTTCCAGGTTTCTGGGATTTTTGTTTGCGTTCCTCCGCGCCGTTCTGAAGAACTTTCCAGTAGTTAGATAAAGCGCAAGATCGTTGTGTCTGTGTTTATGCCCGCCCCTCGAAGTGTTTCCCAGCGAAGCAAGAGCGTGAGAGCGGCATGTAATTGCGAGGCGAGACAAGAGCGAGAACTCATGCGAGTCTAGCGTACTCTCTCGCGAGTATTCCTAGCACCTCGCACCTTGTTTCAGCTTTCAAGAAAATTAGTTTTTTATATTAAACTGACACCAGATCATAGCTTACTCTTTACCGTTTCGTTATTCAGATTCAGATTTTTTAGCGTTCCTTAATACCTATTTTAACATCAATATGTGTTACAGATATAGAACTTGTCAATAATCAGTTTTCAAGCTACAAGACAAGTATTGTATGAAGTGGGAAGAAGTGACTCCATGTCAGATATCCTTCATATTTTTTAAAAAAATGTATGACGTCACATAAACTTCATTATTTGCATTAATTTGAAAAAGGTTTACCTTCGAAAAATTGTTCATATTCTTCATATCATGTAACATTTAAAATTATCTTTTTTGATTTGAAACCTTTGTTGTAAAACAATAAATAGACAAGAACAATTATTAGAATAAAACAAAACAGAAATGATTAAAAAGATTAAAAACTTAGTCAAGTGACTTGGATGCTGAGACTGTTGACAAGATAGAGCTGGTATTTCCTCTGTGAATGACGACGATATGCTATAAGTTGTATCTATGTGTGATTAAGGTTATTTGTATTCATGTCTTGGCTATACTGCCATGTTTCATAGTTACGTATATCGATTGTTTTGTAGCGGTAGTTTGGAATGTTCGTTCGCCTGTTTATTGTTTTTATGTCGTTGCTATTCAATAACTTACTTAACAACGGTGTACTTATATGTCAGAGGTCCGAGTGTCCGGATGTGTAGGCAAGCACATCCTCGCGAGTAGTCGTCATGCAGTCCTATGTCAGGACGGTTATCTGAACAATCGTTTAATGTCTTACCATCTTATTGTCAAGAAGTCTAATAGTGATGAGAGATAATATTGTAAATATTACTTCAGTTATTACAATAAAGAAAAGTTCTTTTGTAAACGTTTTTGAAAAGAGTCTACTGTCAATCCATCATAGTAATTTACGATTCAATGTCATGTCAACGTCATATCTGAAGTCAAGCAAGGAGAGAATCAATTACTTCATTATTCATTGATCAAGAAATATTTGTGAAGGCATTTTATCTTCATTTATAATACTATCAAGACAGGAAAATTATTATGGCGCAGTCGAGTTGAAGAATTTGTGCGTCCAACGAGAGAATTCAATCCAGAATCAGCGTCTTATATTTTTACACTCTATCATTTATTTATCAGAGAGAAGTTTTGTGAATTTTGAAGATTTTTTTCTTGTCTTGGAATTTTTGGAAATTTATCAACATGCTCGGCAATTCTATTTTTCAGCCCTTTGATGTCAATACAATGGAAATCGAAGTATACACGGAACAATTTTTAATGCATTGCGAAGCATATAATATCAGTACAGAGAAAAGAGTTCCATTATTTTTGTCAGCAATTGGTCATGATCTTTTCGCTACATTGAAGGATTTGTGTGCACCCAAGAGGATACAAGAACAGACTTTGGAGAAGGTCAAGGAAATATTAGTCCAGCACTTCAAAAGAAAGAGAAATACCATAGTGAAAAGACATCGATTTCACATGGTCAGGCAAGCTCCATTACAACCTGCAGCAGAATTTTTCTGCGCTTTGCGCAGACAGGCAATGCGATCTGATTTTGGTACTTCACTTGACGCTATGTTGCGTGACCAACTGGTAGTA